>PVKU01011046.1:0-46752 GCA_004027475.1 Anoura caudifer | reverse complement strand
TTCATCATCACCAAGCCCTTATTATATGAAATGTTAAAGGGACTTATCTAAGAGAAAGAAGATTAAAAATAGGACAATAAAAAGACAGCAAATTCACAGATATTAACACCTAAAACAAAAGCAAAGTAAGCAAAGGACTAGAACAGTAGCAGAAACACAGAAATGGAGATCATATGAAGGGTTAGCAACAGGGGAGTGGCAGGAGGAGAGGGGGGAAGTGGTACAGAGAATAAGTAGCATAGATGGTAGGTAGAAAATAGACAGGGGGAGGGCAAGAATAGTGTGGGAAATGTAGAAGCTAAAGAACTTATGACACATGGGCATGAACTAAAGGGGGGAATGTGGGTGGGAGGGGGTGTGCAGGGTGGAGGGTAATGAAGAGGGGAAAATGGGACAACTGTAATAGCATAATCAATAAAGTATAATTAAAAAATAAATATATTTATAAATATACTATATAGTTTATAAATATATTGTATATTTATAAAATACATAAATAATTTTATATATATTTAAAATATATAGTATATATTTTATATATTATTTATATTATAAAATATATACTATATATAAAAAATAGGTTTCGTTTCTTAGGAGAAACCTGACTAATACAGAAATACTTGCCAGAAAATAAGTTATCTGAAAAAAAATGTTTTAAGTCTTGCAATACCATTTTAAACTTTGGCTAAGGCCAACTTGGTTGTAATTTCCCCAGCTCACTTCTGGCTTCCTTGTTATTATAGCTCCTCACACATTAAGAAATGAAATTCCCTTGGAGAGTAGGGCGCTCCATCTACTATTTCAACAAAATATTGAATTATGTGATTCTTGGTAGAAAGTAACAAAAGCCCTCTTTTAAGGGATTATTTTCAACAGTCAGAGGGTTCCAAAGGGCTAGCTAGATTTCTAATCTGAGTATTTTTGGAGATAAAATATTTGAGACTTTGAAGAAAACTGGGGAACCAACATAACTCATTATTGTAGGGTTATAGACATCAGACTTTTAAAAGAAATATGTAGTTTCTTTTAAACATTCTTTCAGATATTTATTCTCTTTCCTTAATTGGTAGAACCCCACAATTTTAGCTGGGCACATAGCCACCCATAGTAAAACTCTACTTTCCAAGCCCCTTTAAAGCTACGTGTGACAGTGTGACCAAGTTCTGGCCAATGGGTTAAGAGCAAAAGTGACATTCACAACTCCCTGATTATATTTTTAAAAATAGGTTATGCTCCCCATATGGATATTACATTAAGAGCCACAGAAGCCATCTTGGGCAGAAACATGGAAGTCACATGGTAGAGAAATCATACATCAAAGGCAGCAAGATAGATGGTACTTGCACCCTTTCTTTCTTTAGATTGTTAATATGTTGGATTATATAGATTAATTAATTAACTTGATTCAAGTTATTGGGGCAACATTGGTTAATAAAAGAAGGAAATATATTGATTAATTTTAAATATTGAATTGCCTTGCATTCCTGGAATAAATCCTTGTTACTTCTGGGGTTTTTATGTATTGCCGAGTTCAGTTTATAATATTTTGTTGAGGATTTTGATTGCTGTTGAGGATTTTTATATCAGTGTCCATGAGGTATATTGTTTTTGTACTTTATTTTTCTTAAAGTTTTTGAAAATTTATGTTTATATGTCATGTCTAAGATATACTGACATGATTTCCAGCCAAGATGGAGGAGTAGGTGGACACAGTGTGCCTCCTTGCACAAACAAAATTAAGGACAACAATGATTTAGAAACAAGAAAATGGCCAGAACTGATAGAAAATTTAACTGTACAGAAGTCCAACAACTATTCATCCAGACCAGTATGAGGGGCGGAGTCGAGGCAGGAAAAAGTGGAAGTTGGTGGACCTGGGTGTGTAGGCAGCAGTGGCTGGCAGATCCCAGGCATGCAGACAGTGGCTAGTGGACACCAGGCATGGGGTGGCAATGGTGCAGACCCAGTGAGGCCACACAAGATGGCTGGCTGACCAGGTGGTCCCACATTCGCGTGCAGATAATCCAGGTGAAGGGGAAGCAGTGGAAGGGACTGGAATCCAAGAGACAGCAGAGCAAGCACCATTGTTCCCTCTTGGAACCTGCCCCCACATGCAGCATCACTACCCAGCAACTGGGCTGCCCCTACCCTGGGGAACACCTAAGGCCCCACCCCTCATGACATAATCACCACAATCAGACCAAAAAAAAAAAAAAAAAAACCAAAAAACCCCAAAAACCCAAAATGGCTCAAACAGGAAAACAAATCAAAGCCCCAGAACCAATTCATCTAAGTCACCAAGAGATAGCCAACCTATCAGATGCACTGTTCAAAGCCAAGGTGATCAGGATGCTCACAGAATTGGTTGATTTTGCTCACAAATTAAATGAAAAAAGGAAGGCTACAATAAGTGAAATGAAGAAAAATGCACAGGGAACCAACGGAGATGGGAGGAAAACTGGGACTCAAATCAATGGAGTGGACCAGAAGGAAGAAACAAACAAACAGAAAAGAATGAAGAAACAAGAATTCAAAAAAATGAGGAGAGGCTTAGGAACCTCCAGGACAGCTTTAAATGTCCCAACATCTGAATTATAGGGGTATCAGAAGGGGAAGAGGAAGAGCAACAAGTGGAAAACTGATTTGAACAAATAATAAAGGAGAACTTCACCAACCTGGCAAAGGAAATACACTTCCAGGAAGTCCAGGAAGTCCAGGAAGCTCAGAGAGTCCCAAGGAAGTTGGACCCAAGGAGGAACACACCAAGGCACATCATAATTACATTAGCCAAGATTCAAATGAAGGAGAGAATTCTAGAAGCAGCAAGAGATAAGGGACAGTCACCTACAAAGGAGTTCCCATCAGACTGTCAGCTGATTTCTCAAAAGAGACCTTACAGGCAAGAAGGGGCTGGAAAGAAGTATTCCAAGTCATGAAAGTCAGGACCTACATCCAAGATTGCTCTATCCAGTGAAGCTGTCATTTAGAATGGAAGGGAAGATAAAGTGCTTCTCAGATAAGGTCAAGTTAAAAGAGTTCATCATCACCAAGCCCTTACTATATGAAATGTTAAAGGGACTTATCTAAGAAAAAGAAGATAAAAATAGGACAGTAAAAAGACAGCAAACTCACAGATATTAACAATCATACCTAAAACAAAAGCAAACTAAGCAAGCTAGAACAGGAGCAGAAGCACAGAAATGGAGATCACATGGAGGGTTAGCAACAGGAGAATGGGAGGAGGAGAGAGAGGGAAAAGGTACAGAGAATAAGTAGCATAGACAGTGGGTAGAAAATAGACAGAGGGAGAGCAAGAATACTGTGGGAAATGTAGAAGCTAAAGAACTTATGACACATGGACATGAACTAAAGGGGGGAATGTGGGTGGGAGGGGGTGTACAGGGTGGAGGGGAATGATGGGGGAGAAATGGGACAACTGTAATAGCATAATCAATAAAATGTATATATTTTTAAAAAAGATATAATGACATAATCACATAGGTCTAAAACTTCATGTAGACTATTTACCACTTGATCTAATTATGCCTGACTTCAAAAGAGTTTGTGGATGAGAATTTGTTAAGTTTCCCTGCATGGTTTTTCTGTTATCTCCTTTTTTCCCCATTCACACATAGTACAGTGGCCACTATATGCTACACATTTTATGAATGTTATCTTTAATCTTTTAAGACATCTTTGTCTTTAATCTTTAATCCCCCATTTTTCAGATGAGAAAACTGAGAATCAAAGATTGCACACCACCTAGAAAAATATCACTTTGAACTTTATCTACAAAATTCAGAGATTGTGAATATTCCAGAAGGGCAAAAATTCCTAAAACTTCAGAAAATCTGTAACAGAATTTAGCTAACTTTTACTCTCTGATGCATTTAAGCAGTATAAATATTCATCTGGCAAATTGCATAGGGATTATGCTTCCTTTAGTATCAGATTTTTTTGAAAACTGGTTTAAAAAACCCTCAGAGGCATGGATACATGGAACAGACTGATAGCTGTCAGAGGACAGAGGGAAGAGGGGGACTGAATGAAAGAAGAGAAAGGGATCAGCCAAAGAACACATATGCATAACTCATGGACATGGACAACAGTGTAGCAATGGCCAGAGGGAAGGAGGGAGGGGGCTGGGTGGAAGTGGGCAAAATGGGGAAAACGGGGATATCTGTAATAATGCGAATAATAGCAAAATAAAGAAAAAACTGTATAATTTCATATGTACTTGGAAGATTCAAAGTAAATATATTTTAAATCATAAAAAATCCAATCAAAAGAACACCAAACAAGAATAAAGTCTAGTACCCACCTAGCACCCTACACTGTTGTCACAATTATTGACTATATTTCCTGCTGAACTTTACATCCCACGACTAATTTATAATACCAATTTGTGCTTCTTAATCCCTTCACCTTTTTTATCCATCTCCTCTCCCCTCTGGCAAGCATCAGTTTGTTCTCTGCATCTGTAAATCTGTTTCTGTTTTGTTTGCTTATTTATTTTGCTCTTTAGATTCTACATGTAAGTGAAATCATATCGTATTTGTTTTTCTCTGTCTGACTGTTTCACTTAGCACGATACCCTCTAGGTCCATCCACGTTGCAGCAAATGGTAAGATTTTATTCTTTTTTATGGCCAAGTAATATTCCATTGTGTGTGCCACAACTTTTTAATTCACTTGTCTGATGCATACACTCATTCTTTAGAAGTCATTAATATTTTTATGTGATTACTTGCAGATTTTCCTGTATGTATACATGGTACATAAAATTAGGCTCATCTTATATTGATATACAATGGAGTGCGTGGAGAGCTGGAACCTAGTATGTCTGATATTGCTGTGTTTTAAATGGAGACAGCGAGTCACTATGAAGCAATTTTTATTATAAAGTCAGAATTATTTGAGTGATTGTCCTTACTTATTAAAAATAAGGCAAGAAGATGGTTATGTAGCCAAGTGGATGTGGCTTATAAGAAGTGAGTTATAAGTTTTGCTTTAAAAATGATTGTTTGGTAAAGGAAGTTTTAAAGAGCTATAATATCCATTTATTTGTTAGTTCATTCTTTATCCATCTTTTCATTAAAAAACTACTTACTGAGAATGCATTATGTGTTTTCTAGGTGCTAAGGTTATATCAGTGAAAAAACAGATCTTGAAACATAGTCAATAAGAAAATTATATAGCATTTAAAAAGTGATAAATGCTATGAAGAGAATAAAGTGAGGTAAGAGGGTTGAGGAGAGCCAGACAGAGTGTGGCAATTTTAAATAGATCTGAGTAAGAAAGAGATCCAGTTTTGTTTGGCACTGCGCTGAGAGAACATAATGCTGGGGTAAAGGAGTGGATGTCATCTTGCTCTGAGACTGTGCCAGAGACTAGTGATAAACAGAACTCTGTCTGAATCCCCTTGTGGCAGTGTTAACCTCACTCCCCAGCCTGGCAGTACAGTGAGTTAATCAGAAGCCATTATTGCAAAGGGTGCTTTTGGTGGTCTCCAGACATAGATGGGAGAGTTTGTTTAAGATTTCAGTGAGAATAGCGGACTGACAGTCAAGATGAAAGTGTAGGTAGACATGCTTTCTCTTGATGTGCAGCCAAAGAAAGAATTACATCTAGATCTCAAAACAAATAACACTCAGAAACATCAGAAAATCGAACTATATGGAACTCCAACAACCAAGGATTTAGAGAAGCCATATTCATGCAGATGGGTAGGAGGGGCGGTGTCACCGAACTGAGCGGATAGGCCCAGAGAGGTGGCAGTGGCAGTGGTGGAAGTTCCCACATTCCTGTATGATGGATAAAAATCAGCAGGGATACCTTGGGAGTGAGTGATCCCAGCCTCAGGTCAGACCACACAGCCCAGGGTTCTAGCACCCGGAAGATAAATACCTGTAACTTCTGGCTGTCAAAACCATTGAGGGTTGGGGTGGCAGAAGAAACTGCTGGATTTTCAGGAGACTCCGTTTAAAGGGTCCACACACACTTAGAATGTAGGCAAACCTACCCACTCTGGGATTCAGCACCAGGGCAACAGCTAAAAGGGTGCCAGTCACATATGGGGAGTGGGTGAAGTGACTGGAAATGGGGTGAGTGCTGAGCAAACATGTAGAAGCCAGGCAGTAGCATTACCCTCTCTCTGAGCCCTCACCCCATACAGAGCCACAAAATGGTAAAGCAGGTTGCCCACCCTGGCAGTTATCTAAGGCTCTACCCTCACATAGTTACAGGTGACTTTTTTTTTTACAATAGGCCATGCTAGAGATTCAAAGTAGCTCTACCTACTACACAGAATCAAACACAGGGAGGCTGCCAAATTGAGGAGAAAAAAATAGGGTCCAAATGAAAGAATAGAACAAAACCCCTGAACTAAATGAAATAGAGATAACCAACCTATCAGATGCAGAGTTCAACATACAGGTGATCAGGGTGCTCAGAGACCTCATTGAGTATGGCAACAACATAAAAGAAGAAATGAAGCCTATGCTAAGTGAAATAAAGAAAAATCTACAGGGAACCATCAGTGAAGGGAAGGAAGCCAGGATTCAAATCAATAATTTATGACATAAGGAAGAAATAAGCATTCAATCTGAACAGCAAGAAGGAAAAGGGAATTAAAAAAAAAACACACGAGGATAGTACAAGGATCCTCTGGGACATGTCCAAATGTATCAACACCTGAATCATAGGGATGCCAGAAGAGGAAGAGCAAGAAATTGGAAACTTATTTGAATAAGTAATGAAAGAAAACTTCCCTAATTTGGCAAAGGAAATAGACTCACAGTTCCAGGAAGTACACAGAGTCCCAAACAAGTTGGACCCAAAGAGGACCACACCAAGACACATCATAATCAAAATGCCAAAGCTTAAGCATAAAAAGAGAATCTTAAAAGCAGCAAGAGAAAAGCAGAGAGTTACCTACAAAGGAGTTCCCATAAGATTGTCAGCTGATTTCTCAAAAGAGACTTGCAGGCAAGAAGGGACTGGCAAGAAGTGTTCAAAGTGTTGAAAAGCAAGGACTTACAACCTAGATTTTTCTCTCCAGCTGAGCTTCCATTTAGAATGGAAGGGCAGATAAAGTGCTCTCCAGACAAGGTCAAGCTAAAGGAGTTCATCATCACCAAGCTCTACATGAAATGTTAAAGGGATTTATTTAAGAAGAAGAAGATCAAAACTATGAACATTGAAAGGGCAACAAATTCACAACTATTAACAACTGAATGTAAAAAACAAATTAAGCAAACAACCAGAACAGGAACAAAATCATAGATATGGAGATCATTTGGAGGGTTATCAACTGGGAGGGAGAAGGAGGAAAATGGGGGAAAAGGTGCAGAGATTAAGAAGCATAATTTGTAGATATAAAATATCCATGTGGATGTAAAGTACATATAGGAAATGGAGAACCCAAAGAATTTATATGCATGACCCATGGACATAAACTAAGGGGAGGATTGCTGGAGGGAAGGGGGATACTGAGCAGAGAGAAGCAAAGGGGAAACAATTGGGACAACTGTAATAGCATAATCAATAAAATGTATTTAAGAAAAAAGATTTCAGTGAAAATAGTAGGAAGTAGTCAGGTGGCAGTCACTCCTGTCCCTTTCCTAACTGAGAGTCAAAGATTTTTAAGTAGCTTATGCCCTGTCACCTAGAACACTAATAATTTCAAATAGAAAATTACTCAAAGATCCATTGCTAAAAATAACTCTCATTCTACACACACACATATAAATGTACACACATACATTTGCACTTCTATTTTATTGAAGGGATACCCTTACATTATTAAACAGTTTTCAGAATAATGACTTTTCATGCAGTTGTTTGCATGCACACTATATATTTAAATATTCTCTGATTGTTGGACTTTCAAGCTTTTTTCTATTAGTGCATTACTATATACGATGTACCAATGAACATGATGGAGTATAACTGTGTGAATCTGCATAATTAAAATTTTATAATTTCCATTTGCTAAACAGTAATCCAAAAAATTATACCAATTTATACTTCTACCAAAATAAATAAGAAAGACCATTTCCTGCCAATGTTGTATACTAGCAATTTTGCAATTTCAAATCTTTTTTAGCTTGAGTGGCAAGGAATGGAATTATTATTTTATTTTCCTTTTTTTTTTTTTGGACACAGCAAGTTTAAAGAAAACTTCCTTATTTGGACTCTTACATAGGAAATTTTCTGCATGACTCTGTTTTTGTATTTTTAAAATGTTTTCCTGTTCATTTAGAACCAAAGTTTTTAGCTTGGGTTATCTGCTAGATTGATATGTGACTTTGGATAACTGATAAACTACTTTGGGCCTCTTATTCAACTATAAAATGATGATCACTAACATTCCTTCTGTAATTTTTAAATGAGAAATGTGATGTGTTTTATATATGATTTTTGACTGGATGATTCTAAAATATAGCATTAGGATTGGGCTATTAAGTTAATTCATTAAAAATTGCTATTTAAGCATGAATAGCACAAAAGTGCTACAAATTCCTATATTTCATATTTAAAAAAATTTACAGTGTTGGCATCAATTAGTATTTAAACTTCACTTCTTTGTGATAAGAAGTAACAAATATTAAATATTATATAAAGCCTTTATCTTTTAAAGTACTTTTTTTGTAACAGAAAAAGGATTGGACTTGCTTGTAAGATTCACAATTGCCGATTAAACATCATAATGTAATATTTATTCTATCTCATTCTTACCTGTATACACTCCCTCTGGTGGTTCAAGTTATTTAAAGTATCTGTTGAACATTCCAGACCAAGTTAGTTTCTACCTGTACTGTATCGATGCTTACATTTTTTCTCTCCTAGCCTTTCTTTATCTACCCAAACCATTATTGCTTTCTAATACATCATTTAAGGTGAGGGTGAAAAAAGAGATGGGGGATGATTTCTGTGCCATTTCAAATCAGCACCAAAGAAAACGAGGTAATCCATCTACTCGATTCAACAGAAATGTATGGATCAGGGTGTGTACAGACTTAGGTTAAACAAAGTACTACAGGACAATCTCTGTCCCCAGGGAGTTGACAATTTAGGTTGTCATCATGATTTTAGTTGCTGGCTTCCATCCTCGCTAGCTTCCTCTGAGATGTTTGTGATCCCATTGGGTTTCCAGTCCTGTGGTCCATGCTACCCTCTGTACTTGAGTCCCTTCAACACAGCCATGAGAACCCTTGGAATCTTAAGGTCTTCTCGCAGTACATTTTTATCTCTCTGGGGGTAAGGGAATAGTGAGTGTGGGAAACTTCCTGTTGCTTTATTGTTGCTTTATTGTGCCATTGTGGGGTCCAAAGGAAACTGTCAGAGGGGCTGTGTCGGTCTCTCATGGTTCATTTTCACCTGACTGCAGGCTGTAGATTAAGCCTTGATGGCTACAAGAGGGGCCCCTGTTCCATGTCTCCTTCCAAAGGGCTGCTGCACCTAACCATCTTGTATCTTTCTCTAGATTTCCTCCTCTTCCCAACTCTGAGATCTCAGTCTAGGCAAGGGGTAGGGAATCACATGCCTTTCTGTCAAGACTTTTAACAGAAGGGCCCAAAATTAAAGAGTTTGTCTCTAGTTCCTTCCTGACCCTTCTGTCCTGCCCCTTTGGAGCAGTGCCAAGTCTCATGGCCTGGGTAGGAGAGGGTCATAGGGAAAAGAGTTAACTCTTCCTTTATCCCAAGATAAGCAATACCTCAGTGGGAGGGGTATCAGTCTTATAAAGCTGCACACAGTTTAAGAAGAATGAGGGGGAAAAATGAGAATGAGGGGAAAAAATGAGAAATAGCCATTCATTTTGAAATGAGGAGGTCATTATTACCTTTAAGAAATTAATTTCAAGCCCTGGTAGTCTGGGGATGAAGACAGAAGAAGAAGGCAAGGGGCGTACATGCAAGTGAGGAAGTTTAACACCTCACATTTATTGAACACTTACTCCAATTTGTCCCAAGTACTGTTTGAGTGCTTTAGGTGAATTAACTCATTTAATCCTCAAAACCTATCTGTTAACCCCCTACTTGCAGATACAGAAACTGAAGTTCAGACTAGTTGTTTGTCCAAGGACGACACACAGCTGGAAGAGGCAGCCTGGCCCCTGAAACCCTGCAAGATGCCATGGTGGGTGAGGACCTGGTGAAAGACCACGGGAGAGCAGAACCTGGGGATTTAATTTTAGATTAAGGATATCTGAATAACTGTAGAGGAAGAGTAGGAACCAGTGGAATAGTAAGAAAACCCACCTTTAATAAAGATTAACTCAATCATTAACACAAGAAAGAAAGGGAATGAAAGGTGATAGAAAAAGCAGGTGGGAGACAAGACCTCAGTAAGGAGGTAAGCCTGGGTTAGGGGTGGAGATGCCTCTCCCTGAGACTGGAGGGAAAGGTCTGAGTGAAGCTCTGAGAAATTCTGAGCCTGACAAGGTTTCAGGAGAGCTGACCATTCATAGTCAGGAGGCTATGAACCGCTGGCAGAATGACTTTGATTTTCTTGTTGTACAAAGATCCAGCTGGCTGAGAGTGGGAAGGAAGACTGGGACTCTTAGGGCTGTAGAGGCTGTCTAGGGTGGCTTCTATAAGGCATCAAACCAAAAGAAAGGAAGCAATTGCTGAGTCACATTAAAGTATTATTATTATGGCCCAGTGGGGTACCAGACAATGCGGTGTACATGATATACCTTTCTTCACAGTAGCCTTGCATAATAAAGACTATTACTCTGATTTAGCTGAGTAGGAAAATAACAAGCAGAGAATTTAAGTAATTTGCTCTCAGCTACTAAGTGGTGGAACTTATACTCAAATTTGAGTGTTACAAAATTTGGGGACTTTCCCACCCAGCACAGGTAGCTGTGACGTAAGGTACCAAGAGATGACATTTGAGGCTGTGAGAATGGGGAGACCATAGAGGGAGTGGAGGTGAGGGACTGTCTATCACCAAAGCCACGTGTTTCTATGACTCAATGGTACTTTAGGATGAACCTGCAGTAGGCTCCATTGGCACACTTTCTGCCTTTCCTACACGAGTCCTGGCAACTTGAGAGCAGGAAAAATAGTTCATGAGACACACCTGGAGCTGGGGACTGATGTGAGTAATGGCTCAGTGGGTAACAACTACTGGAGGAGAGTCCTGGCAGCTTCAGGTACCCTTGCCGTCCAGTCATGTACTATGCCACTTCAAGGCAGCCTACATTTAGTGCCTTTAAAATGTGCACTTTGGTCTAAGTTTTTACATTGTACAGAGTCTTGGCTCTTTAGATATCTTTCTCTGAATGTTTTTCTTCTCCGAGGTCACACTGCGTAGCTGGAGACCGCAGGTTTAGTAGATCTTGGTTAAAACGTCTGCATCTTCCGAACTGGTTGGGAGTATGTTTTTCTAAAAATTCTGTGGTTGATATCTATTTTCTTCTCATGGCCATGTAGATGAATAAATTCTCACCCTTTATCTTTCTAAACAAAATAGAATATGATATCTGTTCAAAAACATTGAATAAGGAAAAGGAAAAGCCAGTTAACAAAAAAAAAAAAAAAAGGTCAGCAAGACACAAGGATGTGTGATGTTTGCTGAAGGTGCCTGTCAGAAGAGTCTGAGGAATATAGACTGGCCAAGGGAAACAAGATGCAATTGAGGCAAAACTCACTCCCCCAAGATCAGGGAAAAGTGAGTTTATAAACCCTGAGAGGTAGGAGGCCAAATGAGATCTAATTGTGTCTTGTTTAACTTGGCCTTTTAAATGGATAACTCTTGGCTCTCTCTGCAAGTATCACACTTTTGTCAAACTGACCTTACGTGACGTCTTTTTGTTTTTGCAAATGCGAAGTATTTTTGATCATACAATAGTTACTCAACTAATAAGGTTTTCAACTATAAATGTAGACTATGCTTTAATGGAAACCATATTACCAGTGGAAAGACTTCTATTTTTTATTATCATATTCTAACTCAAATAGTTCTCACAGCGGGACCTTTAACAGGGCCTAGAAAAACAGCCAAGAAAGAATACTTTTGCAGAGATTCACACACTCAGTTTAAGTATACTGGAAAAATAAGAGACTAGGTCATCCAGATAAATAGATGTTCATGATAAGAAGAGAAAGTTTGAAATATTGTAAATCCCCAGTTATCTTTTTGCTGTGCTATGGAAAAGGATTGCCCTATAGAAAAATCCAAATCAGATACTTCTCAAGCTAATTATCTTAGGGTTTATATTGAAATATATAATATTTCCTAAAGGAAATTTAACTTCTTAAATTTTGTTTTTGGTCAGGGTTTCCATGAAAGTCTTAAGGCCTCTGCCCTGGATGACTAGGGTGCTAGTCTACAATTGGCCTTGAACTCATAACGTGTGTTTAGGCAGATCATTCATTCCCTCTGGGACTCCATTCCCCTTCTGCAAACTAGAGTTCTGAACTAGATGATTGCCTGTTCTCTTCCAGTTCCACCTCTATGTGGCTTGTTTGACTCTGAGCCTTGTGCATAATCTGAATTTGAATTAATGTGGGAAGGAGGAGGAAGTCTGTCAATGTCTGTAGTTTTGTTCTCCTTCTCCTTCTCCTTCTCCACCACACTTACCCTCTGCTTTCCCCCACTGCTCTTGTTCTTTGGCTTTAAAAGAACTTCCCAGAGTTCTTTCCTTTGAGAAGCCAACACGTCACATATTATGAGAATTGGGATTCTGACATGGCTTCTTGTGGGAAATACTCTAGATCTGGATGAGAAAAGGAAAAGGAGACCACAATAAAGGCATGGGGGTAGAGAAGCTTTGGTTCAGAGGATTTGTAATTGTCTTTAACTCACATAGACTGAATTCTTGCCTGCCCATCTACCAGGGCCTTGTGTAAGAACATTCTGCCATAAAATGTTAACAGCGTGGGTGACCTTCACTAGGTTAAATGATTCACTGATTGTAAAAAATGTTTTACCTTGAATAACAATGAGTTTGTATAATAATTCTGGAGCCCATACCCACCAACCTAGAAGGAGGCCCCCCAGAAGTGTGCTAAGTGGTAAGGGAAGCAGGCTAGAATTTGTATTTATCTAATGAGATAACTGAGTGAACTAAAAGGCCTTTTATTATCCTTACGTGGATTATGTACTTTGTAGGGTATCCATAGTCATTATTAAAACCATGTGTATTGCTGTCTCACTTCTGAGCACCTTCTCTGAAGATCAATCCATACAATGCGCAGAGCTACAAGCCACACTCGTATTATAGTCAGTGTAAACAAACATAATTAAGGAGACAAATTCACTTTACAAATTATCTAATGCCTTCTGCATTAAAATAGAAATGACTTTTGGCTGCTCCCATTGACTCATGTGAATCATTGTTAAACTCAGATCTGATTTTCCTGGAAAAACAAGTTTGAAGCTCAACAGGCTGGGTCTAGTCTCCCATCCCCATGTTCCTTGTAGTGACAGGTAATTTATGGAGATTACTATCTGAGAATTTTAAATACTACATTCCTAAGATTAGAGGCAAGATAATCTCATGCAGATAAGATTGTAGGTAAAACAGTTTGAGAAGTGGTTCTGAAGTGAGCAGAAACTCTCACAGGATTTTTGAATCAAGTATTTTCCTTATATAGGAAGAAGAAATTTGCAATTGTATTCTTTATTACCAGGAGGAAGAAAATAAAATAGCTCCAAAAATTCCCATTAAAACTGTATTTTAATATATACTTGCCAAGATATAAGGGCTTGTATAAACGGAGTAAAATTCTTAATCTGCACTTAATTGCATGCCATATCACCCTCTTCTGCTCACTGCTCTTTCTTAATGCTAGAAGGGGGCTAGTATTCAAGGTCCTACATACCTCACGCTGCAACAAAAATTCAGTCCACAGTGGCTGATACTTTTCTGTGAGCAAAGACATTTGAGGTTGCAAATATTCTCTTAGAAAATATTAAAAAATCAGTAATATATGAAAGTGAAGCCTAGGACAATAATTTTGTGAAACAGTATTTCCAGATAACTTAAAAATATTAAATACATCCTAGCCATTCTTATTTATTAACTACTTTTGTTTATTCATTTTTGGTCTAAAAATTCAAGTAGCATGTCAGCATCCTTTATATTTTACTTTTAAGGTGTTAACATATTTAAAGTTTAGTTCAATTTATTTAAAGAATGTTTAAATTTAGAATGAATATCTAGATTCAGAAATATGTTCTTTTAGTCCTTTTAATTTAAAAATTGTTTTTAAAATATTTGAAGTTTAATTTTACAAGCAATAGATGGATACATTCTACTGGTAAATATTAAAACTCTAACGAGATGGATAAAGTCCTTTACTAGCATCTGAACCTATGTCTCCTCCTGCTTAATGTATGTCCTTCCAGATAACAGCTATTTGTATATATATTTCTTTCAGAAAGTACAGAGAGAGTATTTTGAAGTATTTTAACATAACTGCTATGAAATGGCTTTGTTATTCCATAGCTTGCTTCTTCACTTGGTAATATGTCTCGAGGAATTTTTTCTGTTGGTACACACAATTAGCTTTATTATTTTAAACTGCTCCTTAGTATTTCTAGGAATAGCTATTAAAATTCATTTTCTACTCTAATTTTAATAGGCATTTCGATGTTTTTCATCCTGTTTACAATGACAGAGAATGCTGCAACGAATTGTATGCCTCCTCACAACTGTCAAGACTGAACAGCATCTTAAACAGTTTTGCTTTCTCTCTGAAGATTTGGCACAGCCAAGACCAAGTCTCCGAAAGTAGAACTCTTCACTGCCACTCAAGGCATGCTCCTAAACAAAGGCCATTCATTCTCACTCTGAGAACATTTTGAGGAGAGCTGCTAAAGTAATGAAAAAAACCTTCCAACTTGTTTTGCTGATGTCCTAAGTGCTTGGCACTTGGAATAGCCAATTGTTGATATTCGATGTGTTTTTACTGAACAAGAAGAGGATGTATGTCAGACACAAAAAGCACTGCACCGGGAAGGAGATGAGCTAGGCTTTGGTGGCTTGGGTTTGTGATCCTAGACATGGAACAAATTGCTTCCAGCCTTTTCTCCCTTCTCAGAAGAGAAGTGGTGAGCAGGAGATTTCAAAGGTCTTGACCATTGTTCTACCGTGTCATGCTTTTTGTTTTGACCCTTGAACATGTTGAATATTTTTACTTAAATGGAATTCAGTTATGATTACTGTAGGTGCTTTCCACAGTGATGCATATTTTGGTAGATGCTAAGGAAGTATTTGATTATATCATAGTTTATCTAATTTTCAGATTATTAAAATGTAGCAAAAATTTAAATATATGTTTATAAATTCACTTCTAAAATGTGGGTAATATAAAAAAGTTGGTGCTTGCAGTAATTTGTCACACTAAAAGAACATACTTATAAATCTAGGTATTAACCCTAAATATTAAAGGCGGAAAATACAGATCTCTAGGCATGAAAGAAAAATATATTGGTGATCATTTCTGAGGAAACTGTTATTCATTTTTATACATCTGAGGAACTGTGATTAAGTTCCCATTTTTAAAAGAAAAGTATGTTTATATTGGACTTGAGACAATAAATTATTTATTAGGTGCTTCCTTTATTCCCTTAGACTGTCATGTATTGATTACTTAAGAAAGTATCTACACTTACCCTGGCCAGTATGGATCACTTGGTTGGAGTATTGTCTTGTAAGACCAAAGGTCCAAAGGTCACAGCTTCGATTCCCTGCCTTCAGGGGAATGTACAGGTGCCAAACCATCCATGTTCTCTCTCTCTCTTCTTTCCACTCTCTCAAGGAAAAAATTACCTACACACCCAAAGAACCCATGATACACTCTGTTTCAAAGAAGTTAGTCCTTTTAAAATTGCTCAGAAATGCTCCCCAGAGCTGAAACAGGGGGCTAAATTTAGACTTATAAATCATGAGGAAAAGGGGGGATATGTATGTATATGTAAATGGCTCATTTCTACAAATCTCTTTTCTACTTTGTTGTGAGACTAGAGGTCAAAATGAAGGAGGTACGCTTTACATAAATTCTTTTACTGAAAGGAAGGGCTTCAGGAATTTAAAAAACTAACAAGTAAAAGGTATAAAATTCCAAATTCTCATATCATTGTGTAGCTGGGTGATTTATTTTTATGATTTAAAATATTTGACCCTTGAACATGTTGAATATTTTTACTTAAATGGAACTCAGTTATGATTACTTAAATTACTATTTTCTTAGAGTCAATATGGATATGATTGAATCACTAGAGTTTTATTTGAAACTATCTAATTAGAATTCCTTCAAGGATTTTATTCCTCCATTTTTTAGATTAGTGTACTTTTATTACTTTTTCAATAACAACAGTCTTTGCTTAAGAATTTTTATCTAAGAGTAACATGGTAATTGTCTTTTGTGGTATAGAGTAATACTCATTGCTATATTATAATATTTCACCAAATTGATATAGGCTTTCATCTTAGGTTCTCAACCCTCTTTGAAAACATTAATTTAACAAATATTCCATCATCTTGGTAAAACAGTTACATTATTAATTTTAGAACTAGGAAACAGAGGGATTCAGTAGCTTGTTTATGTCAATACCATGATTTTATTGTAAAGGAAAAAGTATGTAATTCCATTTATCTCTTTCTGATTGTTTAAAGAGTAGTTACAATTTGCTGAGGGCTTACTGTGTGCTAGGACCAATGTTAAGGTCTATTAAGCTACTAAAAAGAGACTGAACAATAAATTAATGACTTAAGGGATGTCAAAATGTATTACTTCTCAGGTGAGAGTCTAGGCTAGTTGTTTAAGTCACTCAAGGACTCAGGTTCACAGCAGTTGTGTGGTCTTCTAAGATCCCTCTGATGCTACTCCAGCAAGCAGGACTTGGAAATTCAGTGTAGAGTTTTGCGTGTGCAAGGTTTATTGTCTAGAAAATGTCATTTTTCTTTTAGACCATTTGCTGGGGCCTAGTCACGTGGCCACGCCTACTGCAAAGGGGATTGGGAAATGCAGTCTCTAGCTGGGCAGCTATTTCCCAACTGCAATTCTACTACCATAAAAAAGGAGAGCACAGTTGGCATAGTTGGTAGGTCCTGCCATGACATTTATATAATTATCTGATTTCATTACTGCTTTGAACAAATAAGATTTTATAGAAAGGGTTATCATGGCTCAGAGGCTATTACATATCCAAGGTCATGCATTATTCTAAGTATAATCTACTCAACTAATTTTCACCAAAATGCTATGAAGGAAATCCTAATATCCTCATTTTATATATAAGGAAACATGCAAAAAAGTTCAAGGTCAAAGAAGTAGCAGAACTGTGATTTATAGCCAAATCTGGCTTTAGCATTCGGACTTACAACCACTATAATACTGCCCCTGAGTTAGTAAGAACACATCAAAGGAAATATTCTAATTGCTCATCATTCTAAAAGGATTTTTTGAGTGTTTGGGAGTATTGTGCTAGGTACTAGAACAAAATGGTTCAACAACTTCATTTTTGGTTGAGTTTAAGAAATTTGTGGGGGCAAATTGGGACAACTGTACTAGAATAACAATAACAATAAAAAAGAAAAATTTATGGGACCATCCTTTCCTGAAGTTTTAGAAGAGCAGTGTTGTCATGAATTTCTAAGGTGAGCTAAAGAAAGGGAACAATGTGACTGATTTGTCACGGTCCTTTGGCTGTACAACAGCCAGGCTGGGATATGGTTCATGAGATTCTAGATGCTCCTTGCTGAAAGATTATTACTTTCACAGATTCTACAATGAATAGCCATCTATCTTACCTTCCTCCTTGTGCTTTTCTTTCCCCTCTTCTTTTTCTTCTAATACCACTTCTCTCTTCCTTTGCCTCCCATCTTTCTCTGCCCATATATTTTCATCTTATTGCCTTAAAGGGAATTCAGAAGAATGAACCAAGTCTTCCTTACTAGTGAAAAATTGTTAATTCAATAATTGCACTAAATTTATAAAAAACAACACTAAATGAAATATATAAACACTTTACTCCTGAAGGCAGAGACTCAATTTGTGTTTTATTAAATCAATTGGGTAACCTAAACTCACTCTTTTATGGTCCAATAAGTTGAATATGAGCCAAATGAACTCACAGAGGATGCAGTGTAAGAAAAGAACAGAAACGTGGAGGCAAAAATCCATCTGTAATCATCATGTTCCTTCTGTGCTATAGTCTCAGGCCAAAGAACTTCTCAGTGAACATATTTTTCCTTTTAGGTTGATCTATATTGACAACCACCCATGGACACTGATTTTTAAAGAGTAGACTGTGGCTTGAAGGACGCAGAGGCAACCCTGTACTATATTTCACTGAAGCACATTTGCCATGAATATAACGGTTATTGCTGTTGCCACTCAATGGTCAGTGCCTTTCAGTATGAATATGGGGAGTTACATAAATTATGTTTATACCAAGTTCCTTGAAACTGTGACAAGTTGGAGGTAGGGGGATGGGGAAACCCAGGTTGAATTATCCCTATGTTCTGAAGTAGTTGTTAGGGGAAAAAAGCTGAAATGGCAGGGCACACCAGGGTGAAAATGTAAGCAATATTTAACCCAGTCTGTTAATAAAAAGCAAGGTTGGCTTGCTGATGCCCCAGTAAGTCATGCCTCATAAGCGTTGTGGTTTCCAGAATTATTCCAAGTTAGGCACCGCTACAAGTAAAATACACTGCTGGCTGTGAAATAATGAGAGGGATAATAAATATATAAAACTTGGATCTCCTGATGAAAAATGAAAGAGATTTTATGAACTCAATCAGTCAAACTCAGATGAAAAACCCCCAGTGTGCTCACCATGATGATTGCCCTGGCCTTCCATGTGAGAAGCTCAGATTCAATTTCCTATTCTGATATCTTGTTCTGGAGGCAACTGTGGTTGGGGTCATTACCAAGATAGCAAAGTCATCTGGTGTCGGTAAATGTGTGGCTCTAAGGTCCTGGTGGGAGAGAATGAAAGCTCGAGACCATGGTATGTCAGCAGGTAACCGAGAAAATGGCCATATGTCTCTGTAGAATTGGGTGCAAGTATTAGAGGGGACATTTAATGACAGTAACTTTGAACTGTGATACATCAATATAGAATACTCTTGTTAATTATACTTCTGTTCATCACTGCTCTGGGAAATAGTCTCATAAAATCATCTAGCAGTTGAGGAAACAAAGGCAGAGGGAGTCTTGCCCAAGGTCACACAGTTGGTGATTGGGATGTGGTGGAGCTGGAGGAAAAGCCCAATCTAGCTGCTGGGCAGAGCCCTTTCCTCTGACTTGTCAGTGTCAAAGTTTCCCTAACCTGCTGTTCACACACACACACACACACACACACACACACACACACGCACGCACACACACACACAAACTGTGGAGTATGAACAAACCAGGCATCCTGTCTAAATTAATTTATTTCATGAGATCATTCCTCCACACTCCATTTCACACTGCCTGTGGAGACATAAACCTAGTCTTGAGTAAAAGAATAAGGACTTTGGTCCCTAATTTGGTTCTAAATGTCAGGCAGAAAATGTTTTCTTAACTCAATGTGAGGCCTGGAACGCTTGTTTGCCTGACTTTCAAATGCTGCCAGCCATAAGACACATGAACTCTAAAAGATGTTTATAGGGCAGGCTGAGTCCTGATGGAAAATTTGCGCCTGGGAGATGTTACTGTACAGAAATGATTTTGGAGTACATAAGTCTTGGCAAAAATTCTTCCTCAGCTGGAAATTTTGGCCTATGGACTCACAAGTGAGCTTAATTTTGAAGATACTCACTTTTGTGAATGATCATAGTGGTTGGTACAGCCCCATCTCAAATTCCTTTAGTAGAGGAATGTCTCTTAATTAATCATTAAGAAAAATAGAAGAATAAAGCAAAAGGAAAATTACCTGTTTGTCTTATTCTAGATAATGTTTTAAGCTCTTTGACCCTGCCGAGCCCTCAGAAACATGTCTGTGACACCAAGAAGTAAAATAAATTGCCAGGCCATCACACCTTGCCCATGTCAGACCTCCTTTCACACTCCATAAATGATGTGTGATTACATGCAGGCCATTCACATCAGGAAGGATGATGTTTTAGGAGTCTTTTTTCTCTCTTCTCAACATTGGGGCTATGGCTGAGTGCCACATTATTCAACCTACCTGTCAGGAGCTTCAAGAGAGATGATGCTCTGATGGCTTTGAGAGCACATGCCGAGGTCCTTGTCCGACACCAGCCTCCCTGTCATCAGTGCTGTTCTCAGGGTGGTGGGAACCATTGGCCATGATGTGGGATGGTTTCTGGGACATGATGGGAACCTTCTCCCCAATTGTTGCATAGCAATGCTTTTAGAGTGGGACCTCAAAGGCCTCTTTAAAAAGCAGATATATGACATCTAAAAGTGACAATAATCCATTATCTTTTATTTTTACCCCACAACAATGTCTCTCAATTTTAACAGTGCATAAGAATCATGTGAAGAGCATATAAAGGCACAGGTTACTACCTCCCCCTCCCATTATTCATTAGGCTGGGGATGGGCAGAAAACAGACATTTTTATAAGTTCCCATGTGATGCTGATGCTTCTGGTAGGGACATCACACTTTGAGTAGCACTGTCCTAGAATTAAATTTTCAGGTTAACCAGTTACCTAATGGATAGTTGAAGGAATGGAAAAGAGAATAGTCGGTTGTAACAAAGAAAGGAGAATAAGAAAAGTTTCAGAATTTTGGAATGGTGTAATGGAGGACAAATATAAATACGGCCTCCCCAGAAGGGATCTTTGGGAAGCCTGTGAAAGAGAGAAGATGACCTCATTAAAAATGATTTCTTTTCACACCTTTAACCAAGGCCAATGCTGGGAACAACAATTGCCACCCATGTACTTCCTGTGTCCTTCACTTGTGAATGAAAGCCCTTTAGGACATCGAGTACCATACTCTTCAACAGTGAAGTAAACTTTAAGAATGACAAACCAATCAGCAAGATGTGAATCAACTATTGTTCTTGAATGACTAAATAATTCTACCTGGCTTTAAAGTTGAATCTTTTCAAATGAAAAATGAGAAGAAATTAAAAGGGACATTGAGGAAGGCAGGGGAAGGAATGGTATGCTGGGTATGGTTTGGTACAGAAGCCCAATGGCATTGGGATTCTGTATACTGGTCCTTTGGATTCACATGAGAACTCAGATGTGGATCTGCCTAGTGGGGGTCCTTTGTAAACTCTGATCGGCCATGTTGTCTAGACTGGCAAAATTCAGTGCTGTTCTTTGTTGCTTCGAAAATGGAAAGATTGAGAACAACTGCCAAGCCTTTGAAGTGTGTGCCTGTGGGACTGGGCCTCACAGCTGCTCGAATCTGAAAATAATTAAGTATTTCACCACTGTGATGACTCAGCTTGGGTTAGAACATCACCACATAGGAGCTTGACTATTTTAAATGCATGAATTTTAATAACAGTTGAGAGGTGTGGCTCAGAATACAACCCGTCCAGAAAAACTCATACCCTTATGTAGTTTCTGGCAACCCAAGGTCTTTATGGCACACTTTATACCCATGCATCCTGTTTCCTAAGCAACATCAAACTCTTTAGGCTTTGCTGATTTCTCCCTGTTCCTCCCTCATCAAAAATTGCCTTTTATACCCTAACCACACATTAAAATAACGTGGTCAAGGTTAGCAAATTTGATGAACACTGTGGTTGGCTTTTTCTTGTCATCAATGTCTTAGCTCACTAATTACCTTTTCAGAGAAACTTTCCCTGTCTTTTCTTTACCATCTCACATTGTTTCATTTTCTCCACATCATGTACTGCACCCTGAAATGACCTTGTTCTCTCACTTATTTACTAGCTCCCTTTCCACTTTCAGTATAAGCTTCAGGTGAGATGAGAGCTTGTCACTCTAATTGACTACTCTATCTCCAGTGCCTGGACCTATGTTTGACACATGGCAGGTACTCGCAAATATTTGTTGACTACATGAATGCATTCAAGCCAGGGTGAAGATTAGAAATATCTATAAGTTAGCCCCATAGGATAGATACATTTTAACAAGACCCTTAATTCTTGAACTCAAAGGAATAAAAGATGTGGGAATTTGGGGTACTCCTCCACATATTGCTCAGCTGTGTCATAGTGGTGATGAGCTCAAGCCCCATACAGATGCTGGCATGCTCCATCACAGAAAGGACTTTCTGGCCAAAAGGACTGGTAGAAGTGTCATAAAGGAGGAGGAAAGAGCTCAGCAACCCAATTCACCTCTCCGCATTTTGTGAGTGCCTCCCTAAGGTGTTTTGCCTGGCAGTGGCTACTTATCATTAGTCTATAGATTTTAGAGAAAAGTGACACTATTTCAAAGCTTTATACTAAGGCAAAATAAGCTATAAATTCCCGGTACACAACCTCTTCTTTTCTTTGCCTAACATGAGACCTATTTATCTGTTTTAAATTGAAGACCCGCATTGTCCTTTACGCTTCATGTCCTTTCTGTTTCCAAAGAGAGCAGAGGAGGAAAATATAAAAAATAGTGACTGTGATCTTCTCTAAGATTTGTGGAGATGCCATATCTTTACTTTTTGCCAGAACTCTCTAATGAATTTGAGAAAATCTAAGTCCTGAAAGCTTGATTTTTGCCAGAACTCTCCAAAGAGTTTAGGAAAAATTAAAGTCAAAGTTCTGAAAGACATTTATTTCTCAGGGATAATACCTCCCAAAGAATGTGGCCTAGAACAGTAATGTACAAAGTGTGGTCCTGAAATTGACAGTATCATCATCACCTGTGAATTTGTTAGAAATGCAAATTCTCAGGCACCAATCCAGACTCAAGGTGTGGGAAGGGCCAGGTTGTAAGGGAGACTCTAGGGGACAATTCTTTTTTTTTTTTTTTTTTTTGCCTCTTGGAGCTTCTGGTGGCTGCCAGCATTCCTTTATGTACAGCCACATCCATCCAGTCTCTGCTTCTGTGGACATATAAACCAGAAACTTGAGTGGGGACAGCAATTTGTGTTTTGACTAGCTCTGCAGGTAATTCTGATGCCTGCTGAAGTTTGTGTGCCTGTGCCTAGAGCCTTGCTACTCAACTTGTGGCCTGCAGCGTAGCAACATGAGCGTTACCTGGGAGCTTATTAGAACTGCAGAACCATAGGCTCTGCACCAGACCTACCGAATCAGAGTCAACATTTTAACAAGATCCCCAGAGGATTATTATTAACACTAAAGTTTGAGAAATGCTTGATCTAGACTCTAACTAGACTGGCATGTCCTGGTAATAGGTAGTACAAAAAATAGAGGCTGTTAAAATATTTTATCATAATTTTGCACTATATTTTTAGAAGTTAAGATTTTAATTTTCTTAAACTAACACACTTTGAGAATAAGAGTAATCAGGATTTGTTTCTTTTATGCAGTTTTTCTTAATGTGTGCTCTGCAGATAAATCCTCTGGAGTACCTACTAAAATTCATATTCCTCAACCATACCTCAGTTCTATTCAGTTACAGTTTATTGAGACATGCCTTGAAATCTGTATTTTTAAGAAGCACCTAGGTGATTCTTATACATTTTGATCTAAGGATTATAATTTTTGTCTTGGAGATAGTTTTTTAAAACTTCAGATTTGCCCTTGAACATAAACAGTTGTCAATGTTCTAACAAATAGATTGGAATGAAAATCAACACTATTTATTAGAAGAAAAACACTGAATTAATTTTATTGCAAATTAATAATATGTTTATAATTTTAATAACAATTACTTAGGGCTGTAATCTCCTCTTGATATTTCTGACATTAGCAGATCTAAAGTAAGAAAAATAACTTTTCTGAGCCCTGGCTGGTGTGCTTAGTGGATTGACCACTGGCCTGTGAATGAAAGGGTCAACAATTCGATTCCTAGTCAGGACACATGCCTGGGTTGTGGGCCAGGTCCCCAGTGGAGGGGTGCATGAGATGCAACCACACATTGATGTTTCTCTCCCTCTCTTTCTCCCTCCTTTCCTCTCTCTAAAAATAAATAAATAAATAAAATCTTTAAAAAAATAAAAGAGAGATAACTTTTCTGAGAAACATAGCAACCCATTAAGGTCTTAGAAAAAGGGCCCCATTTATGTTGGGCAAGTGTCTGTTTTCCTCTTGTTATTATTTTCCCATTAAATTATTTTTCTATCAAGATTGTAAGTTGTCATGAAAAATTACCAATGAGATTCAGGAGAACTCCCCTTCATCCTTGGTTATGCCATCCTTCCTTCATTTTGTTGAGTTGCGTGAGAGCTGCCAACACATGCACACTAGTTAACAAATGGCTAATTGACAGTCACCCATCTGTTGATGTGGTTTTGGCTGTTTTCAGAGAGAGTCAATGATCATTAGATTTTGTTTCGCCTCATGGGGGAAAGCTGTGACATAGTGATTACCTGACAGTGTTAGAAAGATTTCTGACACTGGTTGTGTAGACTGAATTAATCTTTTTTTTTTTTTTAGGTTAGTGGTCCTGTCCCACATCTAGTTTCTATCTAAATCCATATAGTTTTAATTATGTTTATAATGGCAAACAGGTACTGCAGTTTTTAATGGTAGCAGTGCATAAATTATGGCTCATACTGTGAAATAGTGCAGAAGTAAGTAATTGACAAAATTTCATGATTTGCCTTTGTAAGCTTAAGCAATTTTCCTCTTTCACATCCTGTGTTTTCTCATATGCCTGTGATCTCCCTGGTACATAAGATATACAAAAGCATTTTCTGAGTGAGAGGGGAAAGATGAAAGAATGATGCCCTAATCTTTTCAAGGTTGAAAGCCTTGATTATACTTGGCCCAGAGAAAGTAGTCTTGAAGCCGTACACAGCCAGTGACAACTAAGCTTTGAGGCTTGACATGAACATAACTTTTCTCTTTGTGGTGCTAGTCCTGTTTCTCTTCCCTATTTTTTTGTATTTAACCAATGACCACCCATTCTCCCTGTGAGATTGGCTTCTTGTTGAGAACATAATCCATTATAGAAATCAGTCTTCTTCCTAGTACTTGTCTCTTTTTAGGAATAAACATATAGATCTGTGCTAAGTCTAAAAAGTGAAAGAGAGCCAGTGGACAACAGAGTGGACTGTGATGAGGAGTGTGATAGGAGTAAGGTTGGAGAGCTAGGTAAGGGACTTGCAGGTTCTTTTAAGGTAAGGACTTCAGTTGTGATCCTAGGATTAGTGGAAGCCATAGAGGTGTTTTAGGAGAGGAATTAGAGGGAAGCCTGAAAGGAAAGAAGTTGACCTATTTAGCAGTCCAAAAAAAAGATGATGGAAATTTGATCTACAGTATTTATTGTGGGTATCATGAAGATTAAATTTATTTTGTAAGACATGATGCATTTTGATAATGGATTGGATATGTAAAGCTACAAAGAAAGAGATTTTAAAAATTTGTAAAAACGAATACCATAGAGCATATAGTTTTGGTGCAGGAGGATTGTAAATTGAATTTTGAACTTGTGGAATTTGAAATACCTTTGGATACATAAGAAACAACGTGAACTGGGAAGATGTCTGGACTGTTAATATAAATTTGTGTATAAATGGTGCTCAAAACCAAACACCACAGGCCTCAAAGTTTTTTTTTTTTTTTTTTTTTTTTAATGCAAGATTGGGGGAGTGCTAGTCTAATGAAATGTTCTTTTTGGACATCGGGCTTTATTTAAAGTGGTAGAGGGGCACTAGGAGAAAAGATTCAGGGTTTGGAACCGATAGTTTGCTGGTTATGAGGTATCTGTGATGGAGAGGAAATGACCCCAAGTACTATTGTCTCTCTTATTTTATTTATTTATTTTTAGCAAGTGAAGAAATAGAGGCTTAGAAAAGATTAATGACTTTCTCACGTCTACTGAACTACTAGGTATTAAAGCCAGGACAAGAATCTAGAGTCTCTGATTTCTAGCCTAGTTCACTTTCCACTCCCTCATGGAGCATGAAAATCCAGCAGCACAGCCAAGTTTTCCAGGTCTGTGTGTTTTCCAGTCTCTTCAAAGGCATTTGTTATTTCATTTACTCTGATTAAAGTCTGTGGTGACAAAGTTTGGTTTGTTAACTATACACCCTTTTTATAAATGTTTTGAGTGGCTTGAAATGATTCTCTGAATTTGAACATCATTTATTTCAAATGAGCAAATTGGAAACCAAGAACTATGATACCTATGAGGCATGTCTTGGAGCAGGAAGGGAAAAGAGCAATGAGGGTTATATTTTCCACTGAAAAGTACTTAAAGTCTCCTTATTCTGGGGGCCGAAGTGCACATGTGCTTAATGAATACTTTGATGTAGGGTACTCTCTCCTCCCACCCCTGCCCAAGTGAAGAATTAACCAAATTATAGAGAAAACATAAGTAACACATTTTTTCTTAAAATAATTTATGGTTTATTATTTTATAACCACCTCCAAGTACTAGATGTAAATCTATATTTTCATTAGCATCAATTTTATTTCACTAAAATGTATTTGGGGAATAAGATATCCGTGTAAACTTTGGCATTACACTTTGCTTTCCACAGCGAAATCTCTGGAAGGACAATTAAAATGGAAAATCTTAGAATGAGTTTATCCACGACGCAGGTCCTTAAGGCATGTGTACTTACATGGGTGTGCAGGTCCCCAAGTACATGCCTTAGTGCAGCGAAAGCCATCTGTGGAGATGTCTTCTACCCTTTGAACCACCTTGCACTGGCGGTTAGTCTGTTACCTGCCTTTTTGCGCACTAGATTGGTCTAGGCCTGTTTTAGAAGCAGTGATAGAACTCAGCTCTTACTCAGAGAAGTATTTGGTTTGTTGGGACTACTCAAATAATTTAACTGCTTCCATAGTAAATACGTCACCGTGTGATTGTGTTTAATAGGCTCCTGACATCCATCAAATAGTATTGCCTGTCACACTTTGAGGCAGAATATTCCAACTCCCGCATTTCAAACTGGAGTGGGAGTAAGAAACTACAGTTGATACAAAAAAAGTACTGAGTGGGCAGCATTTCTGAAAAATACTCTTTGTACCTTGCTGGGAAATATGGTAGTTTAACCTTCTGAAAAGAGAATTAGGTAGTAGAAGTTCAAGCTTACACTCATTTTTTGTGTTAGGATCTATGCTATGTTTAGCATTGTTCATGAAAAGGGTAAGAGAAATAGAACAAAGGTTTTAATTAAAAAATCCTTACCACTGGGTTTTATTTTAAACTGGTGATTTGTAAACAATAAATATTTTAATTTTATACTTTGTAACAGGAGAGTTTATGCCCTTTCTTATAAAGGTTGAAGGAAGTGGATAATTTAAAAAGAGCAAATTTGTAATTGACAAGATAATGAGACAAAGTAAAAAGAACAAAATCATTAAGATTATACAGGATCTAAGAGGTAGAGGTTAGTGTTGTGTGAGTGTGACACCCAAGTACATTTATAGAACTTGGTTTGGAATGATTTCATTAGTTCTACAAAAGAATTTCTACCCTTACTGCTGAGAACAATGTAAAATTTTGTATGTATATATAAATAATATGTATTATATATTTATCCATACGATGTACATTTAATTCCTATATTAATCTGTATGAACATCTTTACACAAAATAAACATCCATGGTCTATTTTATATGATTTGATTAAAAGTAGGTGTGAGTTTACTTGTTTGTTTGTTTTATATTTAACTTATACTATTACATCTAGGGATGTAAAAACACTGGATAACCACAGTTTCTTTTAGTAACTCTTTAGTAACTCAGTTTCTTTTAGATAACACAGTTTCTTTTAGTAACTCTTTTCTTTTTCTTTCTTTTTATAAAAACTGGACTGGCAATCAGTACAGCAACTTTAAAAAATTTTTATTTATTTACTTTTAGAGAGGGAAAGGAGAGAGGGAGAGAAGTATCAATGTGTGGTTGCCTCTTGCACATCTCCCCACTGGGGACCTGGCACACAACCCAGGCATGTGTCCTAGACTTGGAATTGAACCAGCAACACTGGTTTGCAGGACAGCACTGAATCCACTGAGTCACACCAGCCAGGATGTTTAGTAACTTTTCAAAGTACTTTTTTGTATTGTTAGTAATGTTACTGGCTTTTAAGAGATTTTTAGTTTTCTTCTTTCTCCTTAGTATTTGAATTCTTCCTTTATAAAAATTCATATGCTACACTATTTTTATGGTGGCTATAAATTAACTAGTTTTATTCACTCCTTTGGATCTAGTTCCCTAATTGAATTTAGCAGAGGCTTTGGAATGAGATTTACCCTGCTTAGTGCCCTTCAGCAAAGTGTATACTGCAACTCCCTTTAATAATTCATACCCTTGTTTCACAATTCTGACTCTCAATGAAGTTCTCCTCACTTCCTAAATAAAGCTCAAATGGGAATCAATCCTTGCCCATAAAACAATGATCTTTTCTAGTTTTTTTCGTTTCTTTTCTTTTGTGGATTCTGTCCAAGGTAATCCTTTAATGAAATGTGAAAATAAATAACACAAGTGAATGCAGAAGAATCACCCTCCAATTCTTCAGAATTCTTTTTCTCTTTGGTATATCAAACACGCTCCACTTCCTTAGAATTCTTTTCCTCTCCAATATGACACAACACTGTTTAGGAGGGGGAGAGCTGAAGTCAAACAGACTAATTCCCAATCCCAGGTTAGCCTCTTACGATGGGTGACCTTGATTTTGTTAAGTCTCAGTTTTCTTACCTGAAAAATGGGGAGAAAAATGGTATTTTCTCATTTGAATGTTGGGAGGGTTAGATGGAATAATGCTTAGCATACTACTTGAGAACTTTGTAAGTGCTCAAAATAAGTTAGATAGACAATAGTCCAGATTTTTACTTAAAGTATATAATGTTGAATATTTAATTTAGTTTAGGATAAAATATCTGTAAAGGGAAGTAAGAAGTTCTTATTTCACATACCCATGTGTAAATGAGTTGAATGCAGAGGATTTTAACTTGTTGGCTCATTTTCAAATAAATCCTTTGCAAACGACTATGACTTACAGAATAAAACAATAGCCCAATTGAAATATACCAACTATATATTGCAGAAGTTACCCAGAAGTGTTTTATAAAGAGATTCACTTTTCTGGAGCTTATTTAGCTACAACTGTGATGCTATATGGAAGTTGAGTTCTTCTCACTCCTGGAGAATAATACTTTCATCTAGATAGCATTTTACAAGGCCTTTTTACATATGTTAGCTCATTTTATCCCCACAGAATTCTTCCTAGACAGGTAGAGGAAAATCAAAGTTATTATCTTCAAATTATCACCTTATTTTTGCAGGTGAGGAAAAACAAACTCTGAAGATGGTAAGTAACTTCCCTTTGGCCACAGAGTTCTTTAGGAGGTAGAACTCACTTTTTGTTATTAGTTCTTGGATCCTCCCCCTGTGCCCTAGTTGTTGCCTCTGCCAGCCTCAGCAATGACAAAGTTCAGAGTTAAAATAAGAGATCAGAGAAGGTATTGCTCTTACTCTTTCTGTCTTCTAGACCCTGTGCTGGGTCATGTGATAGGTAACCCTCTGGTTTCTTGCCCCTCTGGACTCTACCTGTATATAGAAATGTCTCAAGATGGCACTGTGAGACTAAACTGGGAGTGCTCAGGGTGAAAAAGAGGGTGCTAGATAGAGTTTCAGCATGGAGAGGGAGGGGGGCCAGGGTTGGAAGAAGGAAAGGTGAGTGCAAGGAGATCGCGTCCTTCCTGCTCTTCTGCCTAGCCATGGAAGAACCTTCATGCCTGCCAATTCTGGAGCATCTACCACTTGCTGAGGCAGATGATAGGTTATAATGACCTGTCCCTTCTTGGAGAGCTGATTGTTTCCTAGGATCGGGGGTGTGAACACAATCTTTTAATCAAATCTTTATCTAACACAATAATAAAGGGACAAATGACCCAATTAAACAATGGGCAATGATGTAAACTGATATTTCTCCTAAGGAAGCACACACGGCCAAACATGTAAAAGATTCTAAACATCATTAGTCATTAGAGAAATGCAAAACAAAAACACAATAAGAGAGCACTTCATAGTCACTAGGATGGCTAAACTAAAAGAAGTGGACAATAGCAAGTGTCGTGAGATGTGAAGAAATTGGACTCCTCATGCATTGCTGGTGGGAATGCAAAATGGTGCAACGGTTTGGCTATTCCTTAAAAAGTTAAATATAAATAGTTTGCATGGGGTGTAGCAATTCTACTCCCATAAACATACTCAAGAGAATTAGAAACATTTGTCAACACAAAAAGTTGCACACCAGTGCTCATAGCAGCATTATTCAAAACAGCCAAGACAACCCAAATGTCCATTAACTGATAAATTGATAAAATTCTGTGGCATATCCATACAATGGAATATTATTCAACCACAAAAAGGAATGAAGTACTGATACATGCTCTAATAGGAATGAACCTTGAAAATATGCTAAGCAAAACAAGCCAGATACAAAAGGATGCATATTATTGATTCCATTTATATAAAATATGCAGAATAGGCAAATCCATAGAGACAGAAAGTAGATTAATTATTATCACAGAAAATAGATTAATTATTTTGAGCTGGGGAAGAGTGGAATGCAGAGTGACTGCTAATGGGTATGGGATTTCTTTTTGGGGTGATGAAAATATTCTGAAATTAGATCACAGTGAATGTTGCACAACTTTTTAAATATGCTAAAACCACTGAGCTACACATTTTGTGAGGGTAATTTTTATGATACACGATTTATAGCTCAATTAAAAAATCCTTATCCAAGCATACAATTGCTAACATTTATGAAGGGATAGTGTTGCAGACTGTGCTATGAGTTTTCTGGATTATTTTACTTAATTCTCACAAGAACTATAGGATATGCACCCTTATCATTTTCATCTTACATAAGAGGAAACTGAGGATTATAGAGACTCAGTAATCTGCCTCAAGTCACGTGGGATTTGATGCCAGACTGTGGATTGTACTGTGATGCCGTTGTGCCTCTGTGGTAAGGGTGGCTAGACCTTGGACGATTTCTAGTTCTCTATAGTCATCACTGGATTCGACTTTGGTGTATTTGGGCCTTTTGATATTTTGTTCTTTTAAGATTCTAGAATTGGATGCTCTGGTGGCCAAGAAAAGGAATAGGAATAGGTCTAATTAGTAGTCTGTTCCCCAATTCCCATAAAGGATTTTGTTGAAGGCTGACTCCATTCCTTATTTGTTCAAGCGTCATTTCCTTGGAGCAGCCCTCTTGTTCCCCTAACCTAAATGAAGGGTCACCCATCAGAGGATCTCAGAGAACCGTGCACCTCTTTTTATAGCACCTATGGCAGTCTAGTGGAGATTTAATTATTATCTGCCTTCCTCACTAGACAACAACCTTCGCGATGTCAGGGGTCCTGTCTGCTTTGCTCACCATTGTACTCTCAGCAAGAAGCACTGAACAAGGCACTCGGTGAGTATCAATTCAATGACTAAACACTGTAGGAAGATCCCTACAGTCATCATACTTCTCTACCGTCTCCTACTGTACAGGGCACCTTTTCAGAAATTTATATATAATTGCTCTGGTTTCTGGATCCATGTGGGTGTGCTTCAGAACCACCATTGGCTCTCACAACTGGAAAGTGACGCACTGGTGGAAAGCTTGGCTTCGGTTCTAACCTCAGAGACCTCTGTAAAACGTTTCCCATGTGCTGTGCTTCTCCACTCTGACTGTGATTTTGGCTTTCACCTCATTTCTTGCCTCCACTAGCCCTTATGACTGTTCGTAATAGCATTTCCCATTAATTCCCCCAGGATCCTAAACAAGTTTACACCTGAAAATCTTAACAACACTGCCTAAGTGGTTAAATGTGCACATTATAATATTCCCAAGGTTGTAAACAAGTGGAGTATTTCCAGAAATGTGAAGTTAATTGCTTAGGTTATGCAGCACTATGTGATAGGACCAGAGTGAGAAATTACTAGATTCTAAACTTAACATCTGTATTATATAGTTGTTTTTCTAACCATGCCCAGCACAGTGCCTGGAACATATTAAGAACTTATTAAATATTTGTTGAATGAGAACCTGAAATTCTTGCTGGAGGGGACTCCATTCTGCATCAGCTGATTTCCAAATGCTTGCTTTATCTCCCCTCAAGTAAAATTTCTAAGCTGTATGAGTTTTTGTATCGGAGTGTCCAAATTCTAAATGTAACTAAGGCCAGAAAAACTATCCCACTTTCTCATTTTTTTTTTATATTGCTATTGTTGGCACCATCATTTTTTATCTGCCTATGGAACTGGTCTTAACAACAGCTGTAACAGTGTCTGGATACTGTTTCTAGGTTAATTTTTCTTATTCTTATATATTCTTCACAAAAACTTTCAGCAACTCCCTACACTATTTTGCCCAATTTCAAATTCAATGGAATTTAAAGTCTTTCAAAAGTGATCCCAACTTACCTTTAGATCCTTACTTTTCCCTTCTGTGTACACAGTTTTTCTGGGCAAACAAAAAGCAATTCCTTAGTATTCCCTGGACCTAACTCCTTTCCCCTCTCCATGCTACCTATAACTTATTCCTTATGCTCAAATGCCTACATCCTGGCTTAAACATTTCAAATGAAAGCCATTCAGGATTTTTTTTTTTTAAATTTCTGCCACCAGATGAAGTCTTGCCATCTTCTGGCTCCTGTAGAGATCTTTTCGTGCATCTTCTGTGGCATACTCACCTTGTTACAGTGTTTGGTGTACCTGTCATCACCTCTAGTAGGCAGTGAGGTCAAGATCCATGACTTACACAGTGTCGTGCTCTGTCTATACAAGACACCCAGCTAGTGACTTGTATAGAGTGAGCTACTGTGGAATTTAGGTAGCTTTGTAAAATATCATCTATTTCTTCCATTTATATACCCCCTCAATAAAACACTTCCTTGTATTCAGAATGTTTTAAAGCTGATAAACCCAACTCATGTATATACCTCAAATATGTAAAACTATACTAGCTGCATGTAACTGAGTAATATTTATAATAAGAAAATATCAACTTTTAAAGAGGTCCTAATATATAGTGACTAAAAACTCTGGATAGTTAATTCTAGTTCCAATTAATTTTTAATAGGAAGATAATAAAAAGAAAACTTAAAATACAATATTTAAGACCCAATGGAAGAGCCAATAGACTAGTTTTAGTGTACCCCACGGAATGCAAGTTTCTGGCTTCTAAAATATTTACAGTTATCGTTTTTTGGCTGCTTTTGAGTAGAAGTGACTGGAATTAGTGGGATTCTCCTCTCTTGGGGATGAAAAATGAAGTTTGGAAGAATGTTCATTACCATCAGCATATGTGTTGACCAAACTGATTTTTCATCTGCCAAAATGTGTATACTGGCTTCTGTCTCATCTGGAGACCTCTGGAACTAAAAGTAATCGATCAAATTAGCTGAAGTATAATCTCCCACTAGTTCTATTACGATTACAGCTTGTTATCCTTAGTACACTGTTTATTTAATCCATGTGGATGACATCATGCAAACCACCCCCATTTCATCAAAGCATTACGCAGACTATGAAAAACAATTTGGTTTCAAACCACTCTAAGATATGGTCTTTTCTTCTCCCCCCCCCATATTGAAAGATAAGATGTAAACCCTCAGTTCTTAGTCATTTGATTTTTTTTACTCCAGCTGGCCCTCCCCCAGTGAAATGGAAGCATTTTTATGCCATTTAGAATCAAGCAAATTAAAAATATCAAACAAGTTTGCTTCAGTCCTTAATAAGGTGAATTGATGACAGAAACTGTTAATTTGCCCTTCCTCTTATCCTTCATTTGCTAAGTTCACTTTCCTTGCTATCTAACGGTTTCCCTCACCACAGCTTGGTAGATAATGCCCAACAAGTTATTTATGCTAGAATCAGCCACAGAACTCATAAGCTATTTTCCTGGGTTGTGATTATTCTCCTTTTTGGTGTCCTTACGGGCCTGTAGATCATACCTCTGATCAGTTTTGATTAGGAAGGCTGGTGCATGTATGTACTGTTCTTAGCTCCGGAGGCAGGCTAAGATCCTGGCTCCTACAGTGTTTCTGCTGTCATGGTTCCAACATCCTTCCACAGCCACGACATCCTTCTTAGCATAACTATTAGCATCCATAAAGCCTGATTTTTGAATATTGGTAGAAGACAAATGGATTGGCAATTCAGAAGAGAACTATTGCTTTACTGGTGGCACTGATATGAGCCAACATCCAAAAGAAGAAAATGCAAATTAATAATGGAATCAGTGACAGATGTGCTGTGGGCACTTACAATCATTATCATCTTGGATAATCAACCTACCATTTAAATTGTGAAAATTCATTAAACTAACTAACCTTTCATGTGTGATTGAGCCTTGTTCTAATTAGGTACTATGAGAGGTTAAAAATGTATAAGGTCATGGTCATTTTTTTCTTAAGAAATTGATAATTTAGTTCAACATTTCCAAAACTGTCTTCTTTGGAACATTAGTTCTAAGACAAACTCTGTGATAAAAGAATTTTATATACAAAGAAGTTTGACTTTCCTCCTAGAAAGTCATAACCTATTAAAGGCTTTGTGAAATTCTAAAGTGAAGAAATGTTATATTTGTTTAACCTAGAATTTGCCACATTTATTTGACTGTGAATCATTTTTTTCATGTAATACCTATAAATATCTCATAGAATATATTTTGGGAAATGCTGGCTCAGTAAGCTTGAGAACAGGGATTGTGTACTCTGTTTCTTTTGTAGTACCACAGAAATATTCACAAGTTTTTAGAAATACTTGGTTGAATTAATATATTGTCAAACCTATGTGGTTAGAAAGGTGGCTTCCAAATTTCAGTCCAGAGACAGATGTCTGTGGTCTGCATTGTTATTTCCTGAGGAAGGTGTTATAAATGCAAATTCCAGGATTCTGTTCCTGAACTTCCTAATTCAATAGGCTTGAGGTTGGGTCTGAGAATGCATTAAAATTTCTCAGGTGGTTCTCAGTCATGGCTAGTTTGGAAACTACTTGTTAGTATGTAAAACAACAACAACAACAATGTCAAAGTTGAATATTCAGTGTCTTTTAATTAAGGTTGTTAATTCCATGATCACAAACTAAATTGTAGCTTTGAAAATGTATGCATTGTAATCCACTTAGAATGTGAATGAATTTGACCAGGTCCAAAGCACTGAGCCTATAGGTAGGTCAAGTTATCATCACATACAGAAATTTTTCAAATTTAGGACAAACCCATGATTTTGAAGAACTTGGACTGGGCCAACAGATAATGAAAATAATAATATAATAATACAATATATCTATTTAATTATCTAAAGTTGATCATCCCTTCCCTAGTATAGATTAATAATGCTGTCAGATGTATTATTACTGTCTATAATTACTAGTAAACATGGGGAGAACTAGTGAAAAGAAGATTTGAAATATTTCAGGAATTGAGAGCTTTTTGAACTGGTATTTAAGATTGTTGCAATGATATTACTAGCCATAAATACCCTCCACAGACTACAAGTAGGTGGCTTTGAAACTTGGAAAGTTAGCCTGTGAGTCAGATATAGCTGTGAATTCAAATCTTGGGCGATAAGACCAGGCAGATAAGATGATTTTTTTCAACATCAGCATTGTAGATACTATAAAACAGCGATAAAAATTTTTGTAAGACCATAAATTTTATAGTGTCTCATAACAAAAAAAGGGTTTATGTAGAAATATATACTGAATTTGTCTCTATATCTTATATCACAAATATCTGAGGTCTGTCCTAATTTGGTCTTCTTCTTAATATTTAGTTTATAAACACTTGCTGTTTCTTAGTTATTTTTCATATACTGCTGAGAATTGATTGATAGTTTACCCTCTGAAACAGTCTGAAGAAAGACATCATAGGTGGTCCAACCAGCCAAAACTAACTTAAAATAGTTTGGATAACCTTTAAATTTATTTCTTAAGGATAAACAAACAATCAAGAGCATTATAAGGATTGCACATTAGCATTTTTTAATTTTTTTTGTGTGATTAATGTGTGCCCTCTCCTCCTCTTTTTTGTTTTTCTCCTCTTCCTTTTTCTTCTTTTGATATTGGTTTTTGAAGCCACCAAAAAACTTAAAAGATTTAGTAGAAGGCTATATATACTTTCACTCTTTGGGGCTTAATATCCTCATTTGAACCTTTATGATATTTACAATAGGGAAGATAGATCCTTTAGAACTATTCCCTTTGATTAGTTAAATTAGTACATTCATTCATCTGAATGGTAGGTATGTAGTAAATGAGTGATTATGTAGCTTTCTAAAAAAAGATGTTCAAGATACATTGTTAACCGAAAAAGCAGAATATCTAACAGCATAATTCCGTATGTGTAGATTCCATATATTAATGTACAAGCTTTAAAAAGAAAATAATAGCTAAAGTTTGTTAACCTGAAATAATATGCCAGATGTTATAAGCATTTCATATGGATTAACCTATTTAATTCTTACAATCACCTTTTAAGGTACCCTCTGTTATGCCCACTCCCTCCTTTGAGAAACTGAAGCTCAGAGGTGCTAGGTCTCTCACTCAAGGTCATCAAGCTAGTAACTGGTAGATCTGGAATTTGGACCCAGGCAGTCTTGTCCCACAGCTTGCATCCTTAACCTCTTGGCTACAGGAAATGTACCAAAATATTGATGTTGATACTTGAGGGTGGTATAGAATCAGTTATTTTACTTTTTATTCCTTTATGGATTGTCACAAGTTCTTCTTCAATCAGCATGTATTACTTTCAATTTAGAAAAACAAAATTTGGGCTGAAATGAAGAACTCCTCTTCCATCTAAAGAACATAGCAGTAAATGCAACAGATCCTCAAATGGCATCACACAATTTAGGGTTCAGTCTAGCAGTCTAAACTCTTTAAGGATTACATATTATCTTAACATTACAGATAAGGGTATCAAAACTTTGCATGCAGTGAATTCTCTAGTCAAAGATGAGTCACTGTCAAAGAATTGGCAATATAATCCAGTATATTTAAGGACCTGAATTATATTTTAAATTTTGGATGGTGACGAATGGCTGATATCATTGTTTTTGTATTTGCTAAGTTGAAAGTCCCAGGGCCCAGTGTACCAGATGAACATGCCCTTGCTTTGGTCACCTTCTGCACAAACTCTAAGCACTGCCTTCTATCTTGTCTGCTTAGTGGGCTCCGGCTTACTGATGGATATCTGACACCTCGCTGAATGACAAGGTAAAGATCTTTAAGCCTTCTCTGAACTCAGTCATAAAATGCTGCTCAAATTCATAATGTCATGCTTCATTATTGTTAAAAATGTAAAAGAATGACTGTTTTATCAATCTGATGACTTTTCTGTTTTTATAAATTGTGTCATTTTCAAATGAGAGAAATCCCTCCCTGCTATATAATTTATATAGTTTATTATATATAGTTTACATAGTTATTATAGTCATTATATAATATATTATAGTTATAAACTATACAGTTATTATATGGTATATATAGTTTATTATAGTTTAACTCTGTTTTGTGTTAATTTGATCTAGAAGAAACCTCAGGGAAATATAGTTTATTTCACTTTTTAAAAGATTTTGTTTATTTGTTTTTAGAGAGAGGGGAAGGGAGGGAGAAAGAGAGGGAGAGAAACATTGATCAGTTGCCTCTTTACTAAGCCCTAACATGAGCCGAACCTGCAACCCAGGCATGTGCCCGAACCGGAATCAAACCAGTAACCTCTGAGCCACATGGGGCCATTTCATTTTTATAGATAACCCAGCTTTACCCTTAAATGGATATTAGAGTACATTGTACAGCTCTAGAAGGTTTCCAGAGTCCTTGTGACAAGGCAATTGAAGTGATGTTTACTGGGTGAATTTGTATTTCTAGCAGAACTATGCTAGAAGTGTTGAGAAATGAAAAGAAACAGAAATACCTGTCTGTTTTCTATTACTTCCATTTATTTCTTATCTTCCACAGATCAAGGAGACGTTAGAAATTGCAACTTAGAAATCAGATGTTCCCAAACAGAGAAGAGGAAACTGTTAGGTTGATGGGAGCCATCCTGCCTGGTTTCAGGGACTGTGGCCTTGTTAATGGACAAAAGAGTCCCACAGCTAGGGCTGAGTGAAGAGGCCTTGGGGTCATGAGCCACTAGGAGACAGCACCTATCCTCCTGGAAGGAGTACAGCTCCTGCCTCCCTCACTTCCCCCTGCTTGGTCTGGGTGGATGACTGGTTAGCCAATGATGGGTAAGACTCTTCAAGGGAGGGACAACCTAAGACAGGCACAGTCATGGAGGGATCATTGGGGAAGGACTTAGAGGTCTACAGAGAAGGGGCAGAAAGACCCTCACCCCTTGGCTTTGTGATAGCCTGAATCCTCATTTTATCTGTAAAAGGTCTCCTAATCTCTTGGCTGCTTTGCTCCCCCCACCTGACTCAGCCTGAAAACAAGGCCAGAGGCAGCTGCAGGCTTGCACTGGAATGAATGGCTCCCAGGGCCAATCTGGCCTGAGGAAGAATGTATATTTTGTCCTTTGAACCCTGCTCTTCATAGCATAATCTTGTTGATTACAGCAGCACCAGTGCCTTTGATTGTACTGCATATTTAGAGAAGAGAAAAGGGGAAGATGTGGGGGGCAGTAAAGGCTGGCATCATAGCCAAGGTTGAGAGCTTAACAAAACCACACTTGACTGCTTGCATCTGCAAGGCAGATCAAGCCAGCAGTTGACACAGCCAGAGCCTGCAGGGGTTGAGAATGAAATAACCACAAGCTTCAATATACATGCTGTAGCTTTTGCAGAAGATGTATGTATCAGTTAGATAGCCTGGGAATGGAACAACCTGTGCCTACAGCATCTCCCTAAGTTTGCAAAACATCCTTGAGCTTTATCTAACCCCTATAAAATAAATTCAGAGACCATGTTCAGGGTTCTTTGCCTCTCCATCAGAGAACAATGTCCCACCTGGCCCCCGCTTTTCCTTAAACTGTCTGTGTTGTGTCTTTCTTAATCTCCCATTGCCCCCACTCAGGGACCCCTACTCCATGCTGGTTGCGGCATTAGGTGACAAGTGATAGTTGGGAGGTTCAGTGTTAGACAGTGATGCGGAGCCATGTTTACTGTTTCTAAAACTGGGCAAGAGAACATAAATAAGATAAAGTGGAGATATTTTTCTAATTATAAGCATAATACATACACTGCAAAAAATTAAATTATACAGACATGAAAGAACATACAAAATTTCACTGCTAAAATATAAAAAAGTTCTTGTTTTAACATAACTCTAGACTTTTTGTTTTGTACACTTATTGTAAAAAAAGGGAGGGGGACCAAGTTTTTAAAACTTGGTTTCTCACTAGGAATTTGCCTGGTAACAAATATAACTCTATGTTATTTTTTAATAGTTCTTTTTTATTGTAAGAGAGCATCATAATATGTGATTTAATTACTTCCATCTTTTTGGAGATTTAGGTTATTTCATGTTTTTTTTGACATATATTCAATGCTACCATATACATACATACACATAGAATTATGCATGTACATATGTATATGTTTATATGATATGTGTATGTATACATTTTTGGTCTTTCATTTGATTATTTTCTTAGGATTTATTCCTGGAATTAGAATTGTTGCATCAGAAAGTAGGCATATTTACATCTTTTAAAAAATTATTTTTCAATTACAGCTGATATATAACATTGTATTAGTTTCAAGGATACAACATAGTGATTAGACATTTATTTAACTTATGAAGTTATAGCCCCAATAATCTATTACCCACCTGACATCATACATAGTTATTACAGTATTATTGACTATATCCCCTATGCCATAGGTGGCAAACACAAGTCTCATGGGCTGAATCTGACCTGGCATCTTGTTTTATCCAGCGGCAGCACCGAGCTCCTTGCCCCTAGTTAAGGAGTGGTTACATTTATACAGTCTTAATATTATATTCGGGCCTTTGAAGACAATGGAGAGGCTGATGTAGCCCCCGGTGAAAATGAGTTTGACCCCTGGCCTATGCTGTACTTTACATCCCCATGACTATTTTGTAACTGTCAGTTTGTACTTCTTAATCTCTTTCATCTGTTTCACCCACTCCCTCCCAGCCCCCCTCCCATCAGGCGACCATCAATATTGTTGGATTGCTCTTCACAAGGAGAGCCAGCCTGTCCCCTTAGCCACAAAATGAGGGTGCTTTTCTTGAGACAAATCACCAATACCTGGTGTTACCAGTTTTCAAATGCTTGAGACTGTTGTAAAAAAAAAAAATCCTTTCCTCTTTTCAAATTAGCTTTATTTTGGTTACAAGTAAGGTTAAATATCTTTTTACATTCAATGGCTATTGATTTACTTTCAAGACTTGCCTGCTCATGGCGTTTCCTCACATTTCTATGGAGATATTAATCTTTTCCTTGTAGATTTTAAATTACTCTTTATTATCTCTTCACCTTTTTCACTTCAAGCCCCAGCTCCCCTCCTCTCTGACAGCTGTCAGTTTGTTCTCTGTGTCTATGAGGCTGTTTCTATTTTGTTAGTTTATTTTCTTTATTTCCACATATAAGTGAAATTATACGGGACTTGTTTTTCTCTAACTGGCTTATTTCACATGGCATAATATTCCCCATGTCCATCTATGCTGTTGCTCAGGGTAAGATTTTCTTCCCCCCCCCCCCACAGTTGAATGTAATTCCATTGTATAAATGTACCACAGCTTTTGTATTCACTCACCTACTGATGGGTGCTTGGGTTGCTTCCATAGCTTGACTATTGTAAATAACATTGCAATAGACATAGGAGTGCACATATTCTTTCCCATTAGTGTTTTGGGTTTCTTTGGGTATATTTCAGAACTGAATTCACTGGGTCATAAGGCAGTTCCATTTTTAATTTTTTTAAAGTAACTCCATACTGCTTTCCACAGTGGCTGCACCAGTCTCCATTCCCATCAACAGTGCACTGGGTTTCCCTTTTCTCCACACCCTCGTCAGCACTTGTTTGTTGATTTATTGATGATAGCCATTGTACAGGTGTGAGGTGATATCGAATTATGCTTTTAATCTGCATTTCTCCGATATTTAGTGACATTGAGCATTTTTTCACATGCCTATTGGCCATCTGTATGTCCTCTTTGGGGAAGTATCTATTCAGGTCCTCTGCCCACTTTTAAATTGGGTTGTTTGGCTTTTTTTTTTGGTGTTGAGTTTTGTAAGTTCTTTATATATTTTGGATATTAACACCCTTATCAAATGTATCATTGGCAAATCTGTTCTCCCATTCAATGGATTGTCTTTCATTTTTGTTGATAGTTTCCTTTGCTGTGCAAAAATCTTGAGAAAGAAGAACAGAGTTGGAGGAATCACGTTACCTGATATCAGACTGTACTTCAAGGCCATAGTAATCAAAATAGCATGCTATTGGCCTAAATACAGACATATATATCAGACAAGGTTGGGTGCATTCAGGATGGTATGGCCGTAGACATACAGACATATATATCAATGGAACAGAATAGAGAGCCCAGAAATAAACCCAAGCCTTTGTGGTCAATTAATATTGGACAAAGGAGGCAAGAACATACAATGGGGTAAGGATAACCTATTTAATAAATAGTGCTGGGAAAATTGGACAGATATATGAAAAAATTGAAAACAGGCCACCTTCTTACACCATACACAATAGTAAACTCAAATGGTATTAAAGACTTAAATGCTAGACTGGAAACCATAAAAATTTTAAAAAGAAACAAAGGCACTAAAATCTTGGATATTTCTCATAGCAATATACATACATACTTTTTGGATATATCTCTTCAGGCAGGAGAAACAAAAGAAAAATATACAAATAGAACTACATCAAACTAAAATGTATTTGCACTATTTTTTAAGTGTCATGAATCTGACCTTTTTATCTGGTAACTGAAAGGTAGCAGAAAGGACAATAACTCAGCTGTGGGCCAATGTAAGGGGTTTTGGTGAATGCTTGCCAAATACCATTTACACCCACACACTCACAAAGCAAATAGTGATCTTGTTGCATAGCCCAGCTCCATGTGTTCAGTCAAATTGCCTCTGAAGAAATCATGAAGTGAGCTGCCACCCACAATTCAGGTTGGTTATATGTTACCTCTGGCTTTTAATGAAAATGTAAAACCCCTGGGTCCAATTCTCCCTGCTTGGCTCTGTATGTGTAAAGGGTGAGTTGAATAGAAATAATTAAGTACAGATTGGAAACTTTTGAGAAAACTTAACTAGGGATTAACTCAGATGCACTAGAAGTTTAAATTCTTTTTGACTTTGCCTTATAAACATAGCCTGTTTTAGTAACCTTGACTGCTTTGCAAAGTTGACTGGTTGACATAGCATCTCCCTGTGAGGTAGGTTCCCAAGCATTCAATCAAACATGAGAGTAAGAGATAGAAGTAATAGCATATTTAGCGTTTGAATTATTACTCCAGGACATGTTATATAGACTCTTTAAAATAAAAAGCGTTTTCACACTTGCATTTCTGATTCAGTTGGGGGCCATACTTTTATTGCCACATGGACTTTCAGAGGCTCCAGGCTCATTTTGATCGCTGGTGCAAGGGTATAATATATTTCAGTAATTTGGCATTTTTTATTATTATTGTCACCAAATCCACACATTTGAAATTTATTTTTAGTTAATGAATACTGTTGTATGTGAGTGGGCCACTCAGATGCAAATAGGGTACACCAAGACCCCAGTGTCAATTAAGAGTTGAGTAATGGTTTCTGTATTTATTTTTCTTTTCCTTTTGGCAAATTTTATAGATTTGGGGGTAAATTCTTTCTGTATTTTAAGATATAGTCCTTCTGATGGCATATACAAGACTCTAGCAACTGCTAAAATGTAAAGTATAAAAAAATACAGATAATTTTTAGTACAGTTTTTATGAGAGGTTAGAATAATGACCTAACCTTGCAATTTTATCATAAGTTGGTGTTTTGTAATCTTAAAACAAAGTATAATCTGTGAGATAATGAAATCTGAATTTAAGGAATTTGAGGAAAATGGTGATTCTGACTGGATCTCTTGAATGAGTGTGAGATTAGAAGGCATTATGTTTTCAATAGTAGTTAGTGGAATTGTACACAATGAGGGTTATCTGTTTGGTTATTATTTTTAAATGGAATCTCATGAGGTTTCTTAGGTTTCTTTGAGGATTTACTAAGTTAAACATAATATATAAAGCATATTCATTGCTTTGCTAGCTTAGAGCAGGGACTCAAGAAATGTTACTCTCACCTGGACTGGTGTGGCTGAGTGGGCTGGGCATCGTTCCACAAACCAAAAGGTTCCCTCTTCAATTCCTGGTCAGGGCACTTGCCTGGGTTGTGGGACCAGGTCTCCAGTTGGGGTTGTGTGAGAGGCAACCAACTGACATTTTTTATACCGATGTTCCTCTGTTTTTCCTTCCCTTCCCTGCTCTCTAAAAATAAATAAATGAAATCTTTAAAAAAAGAAATGGTACTCTCTTAAATCTACTAATATATGCAGGCTTCCCTGATTACTGGCACCACCAGTAATTATTATCCCATTTTACACATAAATAAACAGGGTCAGAGACGTTAAGGAATTTTCCTAATTCGCAAAGTGTTAGAACTGAGATTCAGACCCAGGCTGTTGATACTTGAGCTTAACCACTATGACATTCAACAGTGTTCCCCCAATTTTGGCATCTGTACTGCTGGTGGCATATACAAGATCATTTTAGGTGAAACACAAACACAACTTTTAAAGTGTAATGTATGCATATGTATATATCCACCTATGTAATTATTTCTACTAGGCTCACAATCCATTTTTTCCTGTGTTTTGTTTTAGTGGCATGGAATAAGAGAAATCCTTATTTGCAAAGAAAAGTGGTTGCCTTATAAATAAATTAGAATATCTGCAATATTCCTGAGGCACCCTTAAAATTTTTGTTTACTTTCTTTATTTAAATAGCTTTATTGAGATATAATCCGTACGTCATCAGGTTCGCCCCTTTAAAGTGTGCTATTCAGTGATTTTTAGTGTATTCACCAAGTGTATTGATCACTACTCTCTCATTCCAGAACATCTTCTTTATCCCAGAAACAAATACCATAGGCATTAAGTAGTCATTGTCCGTCCCTCCCTTCCCCCAGCCTACTGGAAATCACTAATTTACATCTTATATATATGGATTTACATCTTTTGGGCACTTATGGTCTTTAGTGTCTGGCTTCATTCAGTTAAAATAGTGTTTTCAAGATCTATCCATGTCTATGAAGTGCTAGTATTTTATTCTTTTTGTGACCAACTGGTACTCCATCGTGTACCTGCACCATATTTTGCTTGCCCATTCACCGGTTGATGGATGCTTGACTCATTTCCAGTTTTTGGCTATCATAGATCATGCTGCTAGGAACTTCCCCAGACAAATATTTTTCTGAGTTTCTATTTTCAAATCTTTTTGGTAATGTATCTAGCGTTACGATTGCTTGGTCTCATGATAGCTCGGTGTTTCACTTTTTGAGGAATCACCAACACTATTTTCCATAGTGGTTATACCATTTTGCATTCCCATTAGCAGCGTATGAGAGTTCCAATTTTTCCATATCCTTACCAACACTTGTTGTTTTCCATTTTTAAAATTATCGCCAAACTAATGAGTATGAAGTGACATATGTATTTATCTTCATGAATATTTGAAAATATAATTATCACATAAAACTCATGGTATTGTTTGTTTTCAATTTATGGCGGTGATGGTATTTCTTGAATATGAGTTTATTTAAGTTAAAAAAGTGAACCACTTAAAGAAAATAGTAGATAAATAATATATGGATGACATATTTGTGTATATGACAAAATTTGTGAAGTAGTTACCTTATAAATATTTTTTTGCAATATCGCTGAAGCACCTGAGGCAAGTTACTTAGTTTCTTTGAGCTTCCTCATCTGCGACAAAGGGAGGCATTAGGCTGCTATGAGAATTAAATGGGCTCATTTTCATAAATTGCTTCACACAGTGCCTGTGTAAATGTGTGCAAAATAAATAGAGAAGATGGTGTTGAATAATTAAAGTTTGAGAAACTCTTGCAAACCTACAGTAATGAACTTTATTAAGGAGGACTGGCTTTTTCTATAGGCGGTATTCAGTCAATGTTTAACTAGGAAAATAAATGGTGGACTGAATGCAATTGTAGCTTTAAATGGCCCTTTTCACCCTGGATTCGTATGATAAAAAGGTGCTGTAGAAATGCAGAATTTTCTAGGAGTGGGAGTGTCCTGGCAACACTGCCACAGGCACATCACTGCTGACATTCTAACGCAGAAAAGATCCCAGCATTTGCCAGCACCAGCCACTACTCAAGTTCGGTGAGGCAGGAAAGTGAAAAACACTAGTCTCTTCCTCCAGGATTCTTGGGTTCCTCCTTTCTCTTTCTCCTTATATTACCCCTTCCTTTTCCTTTCTTTCTTCCTTTTTTTCTTATAATTTTCTAATTAAATGGTGGGGCTAGACTTCAGTTCTCCCTCCTTTAGGCCAAGACAGAAAGGCAAGTACACTATGACAAAAATGATGACATTTCAAGATTTCTTCATAGTTGGTTTTGGTCTAGATATTATGCTTAGGAAAGATCGTGGTTGTAGTCAACAGTAGCCACTTGACTTTTTGGGAAGTAAAACATTATAAACAACTCCCTTCTTTTATCAAATCTATTCTCTCACACTTGGGTGTTAGAATTTAAACATTCATGAGTGAAATGGCCAAATAAAAGCAATTGTTACACATTAGATTAGACATAAAGAACTTGAGTAGAGCAAGAAAGTAATGAAGAAAAACATTTCACTGATATAAAAAAACACTTTAATTTTCATCTACAGAATTATGAGCAGTGTAATGTTCTTTGCTCAGCAGTGCCACTGTTTTATGCATCCTTACAGTTAATAACTTATTCTAGGTATTAAATCTGTCACATTCCTTTTACTCAGGCCTGCAGAGAAGAATTTACAGCAGGAGACCTAGAACTGACCCAGCAATTTCAAAACATAACACAGATATGAATCCAATTATTTTCCATCCAAGTGCTGACACTTATGCCCTGCATCGATGTGACATCTGAACCAGTCCTATTTAACATCTAACTCATCAAAGCCAACCCAGAAGCAAAAGTAAAAGAATTATTTCATACCCACTTTCAGAATAGAGTGTGCACAAAAACAACAACAAAAAAGAGTGTGTCAGCTTGCTCTATGTAATTTAGATACTGACATGAAACATATTTTTAAAAGATGGTTAAAGAACAGAATATGTGTTCCCCCTGGACTGCTGGTCTTTTTCCTCTTACCAACTATTTTGCTATGAAAAAGAAAAAGTTGCTTGTACAAGTTCATAAAACAAAACAAATCACTTCTGCAGCAGGAATGTATCGGTGGCTTGCTGCTCCGGCCTAAGGGTTCCTGCCAAATGTTTGGATCAGTTCTGTTTTTATTCTTTCTAAAATCAGCAACTGGAGCTGCTTAAGATGTTTTCTATATAAAAATGTAACTAGATCAAACAGTGGCCTTTGGAAGGGAGAGTAGCCAGGGGAGATTCCTTTGAAAAAATAATTTAAAAGTTCAGGGTTGTGGTATAAATAAAAATTATTTTAAATAGGGGTAAAATGAGGAATTTAATTTTTTCTCTCTATAATGAAGAGAAAGGGTGACATTCTAGGACTGGCTAGAAAGAGATAAATGAAAAGATTGTTAATTAGTGCTTCAACCAAGGAGGAAAGGGGCCATTTTCT
>PVKU01011045.1:0-46766 GCA_004027475.1 Anoura caudifer | reverse complement strand
ATTCCACAGAAACAATGCAAATCTGGTCTGGAAAGGCAAGCCTAGCCAGGTAGGCAAGAGGAGGTGTCCATGACCAAGAGGCTCCCTGGAGAAGCTCAGGATTTGCCCTTGGAAGGAAAGTTTGGGAATCTCAAATCTTAAATCTGGGCTCTACCACGGACTCCCATCTGTAAAACAAGACTAATTGAAACCACCAGGTAAGATTATGGTGCATGAGAATTAGGTGAAATAAAGTATGGAGAATGAGCTCTATAAACCATGAAGACATATGCAAGTACCAATTACAGTAAAACTGGAGGCAGAAGTCCTATGAAAATGTCATGCTCACTCTGTGGAATGATAAGCCTCACACCTCCCTTTGTCTCCACTGTTAACTCCACTATTAACTCACTGAGCATCCTCCTTCAAGCTACCCACGTGTACAGGAGTTAACGCTAATCCTCAAAACACCTACCAGGTAACCACCAATATTCCCAGTTTACAGGTAAGGAAACACGACTCTGATGAAGATGATAAAAGATTTAGAATTCAGTTCATTCATTTAATCATCTTTCCATAATTCTCCTGGTCTGTTTTTAGTATTTCTTTCACTACATCTCTACCAGAATATAGAATTCAGGTCAAGATCCCAGTCCCATCCAACAATTTACTTTATTTCATGAGTTCATTCATTCAATCAATATTTATCGAGTCTGTGCCAGGTGCCAGGGACTCTAACAGGTGCTGCTAACACTGTTAACAGAAATAAGAAGGGCTCTGCTCCTTTGCAGTTCAGATTATAAATGAAGGGGACAGATGACAAGTAGATTAACAAACACATCAGCAAGATATTGTCACATAGTGACAGGTGCTATGAGGAACATTTAAATACATTTGAACAACGATCAAGTGAACAAACAAAATTGTCACTTGCACTATTCAAAAGTTTCCATTTTTCTCAACAGCACATAAAATGGAATCTGTATGATGCCATCCATCTTGTTCTTACACCAAAGACAAAAGATGAAGAGCCAAAGGTAAATGCTTCCCGCTATCAAGGCAGAGTCATTAATGTCAAGGAATTGTGCACGTTGGAGGTGTGCAATTTCACCCAACAATCCTCCTTAAAACTTTCTTATCCATGTATGCCTCCTCTTAGGTTACCCACCACCTTGAGGCAATGGAATAAAATTGAGAGAGTTCTGAATAAGCTCCTGTCTGCAATTTCCATGGCTCCACTGTGATAAAAGCCCACCATTACCAGGCATGATAGGACCCAGAATCTGTAGGCTTCCTACAAGGAGCACAGATGTGTGGGTACTGCTAATGTCAGAAATAAAACGAGGGGCACTTTGAGGCAACATGAGAGGGAGACAAACACCATCCAAGAACATCTCAGAGAAGTGTCCTACAAAATTCATACAAATTCTTGGCCAAGGTTCTTGGTTTACTATCACCAAAAATTAATGTGGTCTTGTCTATTACATTGCAAATCATAATATGTGCTACAATCTTCTATGGTTTTCTAATAACCAGAATAAATTCCAACATCAAGCATAGTTCCTGGACTATGACATATGTAAATCCTTCTAGGTATGTTGCCAACAAAGTGCCCAAGATAATGCGATTAGTGCCTTTTACAGGAATAACTTAACTTCCTCATTTAAAAAGCACTCTTGATAAATAACCCTCCTTGACAGTTTACTACTCCCTGGGTGGAGAAGTAAAACAGCAGCACAGTATTTGGAGATTAGGACCTAGTTTGAGACACATCTCTGCTACTTCCCGGATGAGTCATCTTCTCTAAGCTCCTTATCCTCTTTAAGATTCTGTTTCCTCATCTGTAAAATGGAAAGATAATACCTATGCATCAGCATTTGTATGAGGATTAATTAAAGGAATATGCATCTACACACATCATAGACCTGGTTATGGTTATTCTTGGGAGCCCCTGCTACAACCAGGATAAGGCATTTGTCTATCACACATTCATTTCCCGCCCATTACGAAACATCATACACTCATTTAATAGGTCTATTCTGAGCCCAGTGCTGTTTAGGGGACCATTCAGTGGCTGGGTTCACAATGCAAAAGGGGAGGCAGATAAATCAGTGATTGTGGTATACTGTGATGAGTGTTAGGGTAGTCAGTGCCGCTAGCTATAAAAGAATTCAAAAAGAGAAGAAAGTGTAAAGAATAAAGTTTCTATTCACTCTGCAAGAGAGGAGAGGGGCATGGCTTAGAGAGAGACACCAGCATTGAGTGGCAGGGGCTTTGAGCTTTTCTTGGATTATAATTGGATTTAAAGGGTGGGGGGATTGCTGTTGTGTGGCCCCTGGGCTGTTGGGGCAGTGTAATTTGAGACTGCAGTATGGTCCAATGTTATCTTCTGACTGTGGTAGTTAGTTCTTTTCTTGCTTCCAGGAATTTCCAGTCCTGGGGACATAAGCTCAGAAGAGTCCTGTTTAACAAGGTCACAGGCCTGCTAGGCAAATGGTGCCTCCATAGCAAATGGTGCTGGCTTTACCCTTTCAATGAGAGCAATAGAAACAACAATAAAAGTTAATTACTGATCAGGCTTCTGGCTGTGAGCATCAGATACCAATAAGCAAAAATTGGAATTTATTGGGTGGAGGGGGGCGGTGCGGATTCTCACAGAATTTCTGGGAAGGTTGGAGAACCAGATGCCCAAAATGGGCAGAAACTAAGAGGGGACACACAACAGGACCACAGCCAAAATCCCACCACAGGGAAGATCTGGTGAGGACACTGTGACTGGTCCTGTTTCCATGGCTACTATAGAAAACAGGCTGTTCTTGATGCTGTTGGATACAACAGAATAAATCCCACCCTGCCTCCCACCCCCACCCCCACGTCATGCAGGGACATAGGATGCTGACTCTGAGGCTGAGGCATCTGATAAGCCAAACCCAAGCCCCACATCTCCATGAGGAGGGAGCAGCACCTTTCAGCTTTGAAGATGGAGGCCGACCTTCCAGATCTCACCCTGAGGGAGTCCTCCAAATATAAGGATGGATTTCAGATGACAGGCAGCCAAACATTTACTGAGTGCTTCCTGCATTCAGGACACGGAGCCAAGCGACTCACCTGCAATACCTCATTTGATCCTCACAGCAGTCCTGTAGGGCAGGTACTTTATGGTCAAACTTTACTGACCAACCGAGGTTTGGCAAGAGGAGGAAACTCGCCAAGGTTCTTCAGCTACTGAGTGGCAAAGCCCTAACTCAAATTCAGCTTTTGACGACCGCACTCCACTACAAAGAAGGAAAGAGGTTCAAAGGTTCTCAGCATCATGGGCAGGAAGCCTTTGAATCGGATTGGGAAGTGAGGCAAGGTCCCTAACAGAGGAAAAGAGGTTGCAAAGAGATTTAACAGACTAGAAGTCAGTTAGATGCTGTAAGGAGCAATGTAGGAACTGAAGGTCCAGGCTGGGGGGGTTAGGAGACCCCACATAAAGGAAACAAATATTTAAAAAGTGGCATGAAACAAGCTCAGATTTCTTGGAACGAAAGGTGTTTTGTTCATCCAGAACAAGTGGAGAAAAGAGTACAAAAGGAAGGGGGGTGAATGGGAGATGTGGTATCCCAGCTTCAAGTATCTGCTTGTTCCTAGAAGAGAATCTCAGAAGAGATTCCAGGTCACCCCACAATTAAAGAGGGCCCATATCTAATCTCAGGCATTAGGAGTGATACTGGAATTGCTTAACTCCTTTGTCTTCACCAAAAAAGGAGAGGACATGAAGTAAATACAACATCTGGACAACTTTCAGCACCATTTTCTTGGGTTGATACCACCATCCTCACCCAAGAATCCAGAGTGAGAAATTTTCCAGAAGGAGTAGGAATTCCAAACAGAGGATGCTCAACTTTGAGTGGTCCTGAGTATTGAGTGATGATCCAGGTATTTATTTGCTGAGAGCGTATCACTGACCAGCTCCTGATAAATCTGGCCAAGGTCAGGGTTTGCTGAGACCTCCCCCCAGGCAAGATCAGGGAGAAATGCTTCACATTTTATTCCTTCAGTACAGGCCGTTGCCCCAAAGTCTCATGTCACATTAGCATGACCACCAACTCGGAAGTAGGCATGACCAGGTCCAGGGTGCCCTGGCAGATGGAATTTTCAAGTGTTTCACTTTTTTCTAAAGAGAGAAAGTTGTTCTAAACTTTATGAGGGGGTATATACCAGAGACTGTTAAAAATCCCCCAAAATCTATTCTTTCCTTTTCCTAATTAGTATTAGAACACTCACACCTCTGCACAAACCCACTCCACCAGGAACACGTTTCCCAGACTGCTTTGGGACCTGATATGCCCATGTGACTATTGTCTCCCCAATGGCATGTGTGCAGGAAGTGATGTGTACAACTTCTGGTCCTTTTCCTCACAATAAATTACCTGCTTTCCAAACATTTTCTTTCTCCCTTCCAAACGGTTAGAACACGGACATGTTGCTGGCAAGAAACTAACTACGCAGATAAGAAAACCATTCTAGAACATGGCAGAACACAAGAGAGGAGAGCCCTGGGTCCCTGAATGACCTCACAGAGCTGCCCAGCCACACTGGGTATGTCATGTGAAGGAGAAATAAGCTTCTACTTTATTTAATCCACTTCATATTTGGGTTACTGTGTTACAGCTTAGCATTTCCCTAATTATCTGGGTTTCATGGAAAGATATGACAGAAAGTTTTGTTGTTTTTTTTTAAGACACACAGACATAAGTTCTAATTCTAGTTTTACCACTAATCATCTACAGCCAGTAACCACCCTAGGTCTCATTTTTCTCACATGAAAAAGGGCAAATAATATCAAATTTTCAGTTTGTTAAAAGGATTACAAAGGCCCTTATTTGGCTCTGGTACATAGTGAGTGCTATAATTGCTACTATTTTTATTGTTATCTTTTTTCAGGTCACTGATAAGACCTACTGCAAATACCACAGTGCCCTGAGGCACCCAACGTAGAGCGCTCTAAATGTTACAATTCTGAGGTTCCAACATCCTTCAGTCAAGTTCATCTGGTGGAAAAGGATGTATATTCGATTAGCTGGGCCTGGGCTTCCTGTCAGTTCTGAACACCTACAGCCTCTGAATTTAGCCCTTTGCATGTCCACTCTGCAGCTAGAATGTGAAGGGAGGCCTGCACACCTGAGCAATGTCCACTCTGCAGCTAGAATGTGAAGGGAGGCCTGCACACCTGAGCAGTGGCGGGTGGGTCTGCACCCACAGAACCCCTGCAGCTGGGCGGGTGCTCCCTGCCTGCGGTCTGTGTTCCAGTTAGAAGCTGCTCCTCTCATTTCCGTGGTAGGAGTGATGCCATCTCACCACATACGGCTTTTTGGGGACCCATTCAGGTGACAGACCTGGTTCAAAGAGGGAGACCCATGGAAGGACTTCAGCATCAGCTCTACTTCCCTCTTACATTTTGCCCCCCAAGTTTCCAGAGTCGCAGCATGGAGCAACAGTCACACCCTGCAACACTAGCAGGACACTCTGGCCAAGGCGTCAATTCTGTTCTTGAAATTCAAAGCTCTGAACCGTGTCAGTGCTGCTGGGAAGCGTGCGCAGCCAATTCTTCAGAGTTCTTCAGATCTCCTCAGATCGTGTGAAGTGTGGGCAATGAAAGTGCTCCTGCAGACTCCCTCACCAACCCGCCCCCCAAGGCGCACCAGACTCTCCCATCTGGAGCCCTCTGTCAGCTTTTTGTTTTAGCCATTTCATCAAGGCATGATTGGCATACAAGAAGTCATACATATTTAACACATATTTAACACATGAGTTTGGAGATAAGTACACATGCATGATGTCAGCTTTAAGAAGGAACAAATTCCCCTCAGCTCATAAATCCCAGGTAACATCCTAACTGAAAGTAACTTTTTTTTTAGGCCCCAGGGAAGCCAACTGTTTCTGCCCCTGTGCCAGGGTGGGTGTAATAGCTTATTGCTTGCCATCCATTCTCCAGGGTCAGTTTACGCTGCCTACTAGTGGCCAATATTTTAAGTGAAACTTTCTTGAGCTTGTGGCTAGAAAATATTGCACTGGGTATCAGGACCCAGGCAGGGCTGTGAGCAAGCTTGCAACAGAAATTCGACAGACCTTCACTGCTGAAAACACTGTTCTGACTATCAGTGCTGAAGCATGAAAGAATGTGAATTTACAAGGATACAAAGCCCCAAATGCTAAACCATCTGCCCTGCCCCCATGTCCTGCACAGTTGCACCCTTTCTATCTACCGTGACCTTCCTGTTCCAGCTCTCGTTTACACATACAAAGATCCCTGATGCTGCATTAAAGTTATGGAGTGACTTTAATGCAGGAAGTGGTCCCTCCTGGTGATGGTGAAAGGAGTCAGTTCCAAGCACTTGCCCAAGGTCGCCTGTGGGTCCAGGTAAAACCATGCTCCATCTTCCAGGTTCCCATCCAAAGTGCCCAGCATGTCGTGTTTTCACTGCTCCAGCTGACAGGTCATTTGTCATGGTTTCCCTCGGCTCATTCGTTTTCAAGGGCCAGAACCATGCCAGCATTCATGTCAAGGCCTCAGTGATGGTGGCAAGCACCCTACTGGGCCTTCTATCAAAGGAGAAATTTAGTGCATCAAACCCAGCCATCCCCCGAGTCTTGCACACCGTGAGGTCAGAGGCCAGGAGGGTTCCCGCGAAGGTGTGCATTCTGCATGGAATGTCTCCACTTGCCAGATCTCAGAGATCTTGGATTTCACCCAAGGAGAGTTTTGCCCTGACTCTTGATAACTGTCAGCACGTTTCACAAAAACAGGAACTCCCGAGATAGAGAAGCCAAGCAGCCGGGAACCATTAAGAATAAAACTTGAGCTGCTGAAGGAAACTGGAAACTGAGTGATTCATCTTCTCTGGGCTGTGACCCGTGAACTTGGAGAATGAAGTGCCATTTATTGTGGGCCTGCTCTGGACCTGGCTTTAGCACACTTGATTTCAGAGAGGCAGTACAGCACAGCGCAAGTTTTCCGAACCAGGGCACTACTGGCACTTTGGATCAAATAACTTGCCGTGGGGGCTATCCAGCGCATTGCTGAGTGTGTGAGCAGCATCCATGGCTTCCGTGCACTAGATGTCAACAGCACCTCCTCTCGCCACTTGTGACACCCTAGATTGTCCCCGGACATTGTCAAATGTCCATTGGGAGGCTAAATCACCCCAAGTAAAGAACCACTAATACTGTGGCTAATTTTGGAGGCTCTGGAATCAGACAGCCAGAATCCAAATCCTGACCCCTTTACCCCCTGTATCAGGTAACTGAGAAAATGCCCTAACATCGCTGTTCCTCAATGTTCTTAACTGAAAATGGAGTTCACATCAATACCCACACACAGGATGGTTATGAGGATTAGAGGAGAGGTCACAAAGCAAGCATGCAGAACCAGGCCTGGCTCCAAGCATGCCAGTGCTCAGATACCTGTTGTCTTCCTCCTTTTTCAGAAAGGGAAAGTGAGGCTCAGAGAAGTAAGGAAGAGATTCCCCACGCATTCAACAGCCACTGAGTGAGCTACTACCGTGCGGTAGGCTCCGTTCCGGGCTCTGTGCCTAAAGAGGAAACAAGAGACATCCCTGAGCTCAAGCAGCGGCAAATCCAGGGACAGAGGCAGCCGTGTGGCCTGGCAGTTTCCATGACATGCATTGAGGGCCACAGCAGACATTCTGGGGTTGAGCGTGCACAGAGGTGGTTGAGGCACCTGAACCAGCCCTCGTCACAAAAGATTCTGAAGCTCTCCCCACTTCACCGCACTGCTCATTTCATCAAACAAAAGACAGGCAGCCTTCGACAGGAAACTACAGATGTACCTCTGAAATTCGAGGTGCACAGTGAGCCCAGGCCGACCCACCAGTCTCCAATGATTTGTGGATGGGGAAGAAACCACACAGTGTCACTGGGACTGAGTCAGATCTCTTCATTCAGAATTGCACCGGTGCAGGGAGGAAGGCAGCTGAAAGCTGCCCCTTGCCTGGAGTCAGTGCATTCTGTAGCAGTTTGGCAAGAGAGGTGAGCACACCCTGGTCACCAGCAGTGGGCTCTTTGCTCAATTTCAAAGACAACTAAAACTTACTCAGCATGAACAGGCAGTGGTGATGAATAAGTAAAAACCCAAATTGCCACAAGAGTAGGTCCTTTTCCTTGAAGAAGCTGATTGCACAAGAAGAGACCATGATCCTCATGACGGACTAAAGGGTTTCACAAGCAGATATATTTTAATGGCCCTATATTTCCCTTAACGAGCTGACTGCTGAAGGTACATCTTCATATTCCCACTGGTTGTCTTAACACCTGCATCACCGCTGTGTCATCGTGCACCTGTACAGAACCCCAACTGCTTGGACCTGTTCTGTGTGACAACCCAGGGCCCCTGCTTAGAAGGTGGGGAGGATCGAACCCTCAGGCAGTCCTTTGAGAACAGCAGCTTGTCATCAATCTCTGAGAAGAAAGAATACCCCATAGGCCAGTACTGCACCAAGTGTGGTGCTTGGACCAGCCGCCGCCACGTCACCTGGGAGCTTGTTAGAAATGCAAGTTCTCGGGCTCTACTCCAGACCACTAAGTCAGCATCTGTATGGGAGAGAATCTGTATTGTATAACCAGCCCTTTCCATGATTCTTATGTTAAAGTTTGGGAACCAATGTCATGGACCATCTTCCCTTTACCATCTCTTTTATTTATTCATTCATCAAATGTTTCATTGAATACCTTGTAATAACCTTGTCACTCAATGCTAGGTGTACAGCAGTGAATAAAATTGATTTTTGCTCCCATAGAATTTAAACTCTCTTCCAGGGAGCAATGGGAATGGGGGCCACTCTTGATGAGAAACCCATGAGGGAATTAAAAGCAAGCTCTGATTCCTGACAGATATGTAACTAGAGCCAAATCGCATCATAAACGCGAGAATGCTAACCCAGAACAAACATGTAGGAGGCATCGGATGAAAAATGACAGAAACAGTGAACTGTTTCCCCCTCTGTCTTTTTCCCGCCCCTGCCTACCCTGCCCTAGGACTCTGCACTCAGTGTTTTTATTTCCATTTCTATTTCCTCTTCCTGAGTCTGAACCCCTTGAGAAGGGCCCCTGTCCCATTCACCCAGGCATCCCCAGGGCTCAGCATGGTACCTGGAATTTGCTCAATATTTGCTGAATGAACAAGGAAAAAATTAAACCCCAGTTATCCTGGGTGGTTTCCCAATGTCCTCTGTGTCCTAGTAATCCCTCCACCCCACATACCCTGCAACCTGGCCCCAGGCTAGCAAAGGGTCCCACTCTGACCAGGGGGCACAGTTGGTTGTGCGTTGTCCCACAAACCAAAAGGTCACGTGTCCAATTCCCAGTCACTGCAGGGAATTGGCTGCAGGTTTCCCACCTATGAAAGGTGACCAATTGATGTTTCCCTCTCACATCAATGTTTCTCTCCTACTCTTTCTCCACCCCTTTCCATCTCTCTAAAATCAATAAGCATGTCCTTGGATGAGAATTTTTAAAAAGGGGCCCCCCTGCATATTGGTAATTTGCATATCTACAAAAACTCTGCAGACAGGACCCTAACTGACTTTACAAGCCTAGTTCCCATCAAGAGGGCCGTGGAGCAGAGCTTCCTTCAAGGAAATCCAGTCTTTCTGGAAGGGCTTTACTTTGTGCTGCAGCGGTCCAGGAGAAGCTGGGAAGGAAGGGCAGGAGAGAGAGGCCTCCTTTAAGTGCTTCCCAAGAGGAAAATCAGAAAGGAGCCTGGGTTGGGGTGGGGTCAGGGGAAACACAGGGAAGTGCTGTCCTCTGCCCTGCCTTCCCTGTAAGAACCAAAAGGTCACACGCAGCCCACAAGGTGGGCATCAGTCCTGCCATCCAAGGCTAGACTGTAAATGTGTGTCCCTTAGATAAGAGACCCAGAGAAAGTTAAATGACTGGTAATATCCTTTATAGTCCATTCAATAGATGGTTGCTGCACACTCACCCTAGGCCAGACCTTGTATCAGGCAGCACAGAAGAATGAAGGGGACACTGGGCTCTCCGGTGGCTCAACAACCGCCTGCACAGTCCACAGTCGATGCGATGAGTTCTGCACATGTAGGAGGAGAAAAGCCCGCGAGAGCACAGAGTCAGGGGAGCAACCTGTTTTGCCTGGGTGGGTTGAGGAAGGACCTTGAAGGATGAGCTGAAATTTCCCTGGTGGGGGAGAGGAGAGCAGGCAGCACCAGCAGAGGAAAGCACATGACTGCAGACCTGGGGGTGTGAGAATGCAAGGAACCTTCCAGAAACCTGTTAGAAGTTCAGAACAACAGAACTGGACAGAGAAGTGGCAAGCAATAACCCCAATGAGAAATGGGAAGACCTGACTGTGATGGGTCTCAACTGCCTCTCTAAGGTGGGGCACTTCAGCTTTTGAGGTCGGGGACACTTTGAGAAGCTGGCCACGCTCGGCATCTACTCACACCCACACACACACAAAATTTTGCACTGGGTATCAGGGTATTCTTAGATATCTAGCACCAATACAAGTGCCCTGACTGGAGGCAATAGGGAGCTATAGAGTGTTTTTAACAAGAGAGTGATCAGATCCATGCATGAAGAGATGGCTGGAGAGCAGAAAGTAAAAGTCCCCACGTTACGGCCAAACGGATCTGGATTTGAGACCCTGCTCTGCCCTCACTAGCTCTAAGACCTCAGGCAAGTCGGTTAAGATTCAGCAACTCCCATTTCTCATTATGAAATGATCATAATCATAGCTCCTAGCTCACAAGGCTGTAGCAAAGATTAAGTGAGACAAAGCCTTTCTGGTTCTTAGCCCGGAGCCCAGCGCACACGCCGAGCACTGGCTCCACAGATGCATTTCCAACACTGAACACAGCTCCAGAGGGCACAGCGGGGAAAGAAGGAGACCCCAGAGAATGATCCCAGGAGAGCTGGCTCACCTACCTCCCCAGGAGGTGCCCAGTCCCTGCTCTGTGGCTACCTGCCTGTGTTGTGCGTACCTAGAGTAAGAAATGTAGTCAGTAATACTGTAATAACTATGTACAGCACCAGGTGGTTACTTGAAATATTGGGGGGACCACTTTGTAAAGTATATGCTTATCTAACCACTATGCTGTATCCCTGAAACTAATACAAAATCATAGAACATGTAAACTGCAGCTGAAAAGTAAGAATTAAAAAAAAAAGATAGAACAAGGCTTAGTCATGAACCAAGTAGGCCTGCCTGTAGGAGGCGTGTGCTGCTGCTTCCTTTACAAACAGATAGTGCCTGAGCCTCCTGGAGCCACAGAGTAGGACTGGAGAATGAAAGACCAAAGAGCTTACTCACAATATTTCCAAATGGATTTCATAACCGGATTATGCCTAATATTTACACTTGGCAACCACAGGTCTATTCTTCAGATTGTGAAACCAATATTCGAATAGCTGATGAGGCAGATCAAATCCAATGACGGGTTTCATTGAAGATGCCGACCACAGATACGTCACGGACACTTCACTATGTCTCATTCAGCAACAAGGGCACAGACCGTTTGAGAGAACTCCACTCAGCAAACCCAAATTCCAAGTGCCTGGCACACACATAGTAGGTGCTCAATAAATCAGTGTTAAACCAATGAATGAAACAAAAGTTACCACTGGACTCTCCAAAGTGAAAAAAGAAGAAATTATAAAGAGGGCCTTGGGGTTAATCCAACCAGTCCAGCCCCCATTCTGCAGGTGTGGAAAGGGATGCTCAGAGAGGCCAAGTCACATTCTCAAGGACTTGCTATGGGTTGAATTGTATCCCCTCGGCATCACCGAATTTGGAGACAGGGTCTCTTCAGAGGTGATCAGGTTGAAATTAGGTCACTAGAGGGTGGGCCCTAACCCAGTATGACTAGCATCCTTATAAAAAGGCAAAACTTGGACACAGACACACACACAGGGAGAATGCCATGTGAAGATAAAAGCAAAGGCGGTGATGCTTCTATAAGCCAAAGAACTCAAAGGTTGCCAGAAAACGACCAGGTGCTAGGAGAGAGGCACGGAATAGATTCTCTCTCACTGCCCTTAGGAGAAACCAACTCTGCCATCACCTTCTTCTCAGACTTCTAGTCTCCAGAACCGTGAAGCAATAAAATTCTGTGGTTTAAGGCACCCAGTGTGTGATACTATGTTACCGCAGCCCTAGCAAACTAATCCCGTACTCTCTCTGCTACACACCCAATAGCTCTGAAAAAAAAAAAAATGGAAGCCATGTCAGCTGACTTTTAACTGGCTCTTTACAGAATGGTCAGAAGGTCAAAGAACTGTAAGCTAGGGAGTTTGATTATTCGTTCATTTGACTAATATTTCCTGGGCACACACAAAGTGCCACCATAAGCATGGCTCTGTCCTTGTCATTGGTGAGCACACACATGAGCCACAGAGGTGGACTGAAATACAGCGTGGTCTGGCTCAGAGGACTCCAACGTAGGACACCTTCCCTCTGCCTGGGAGGGTCAGGGAAGGTATCACAGAAAATGTGATATCTGAGCTTTTAAGGAGGGATTAGGAATTTCCCAAGCAGAAATGGTGGATGAGGGCATTCTGAGAAACCAAAATCCCAGGAGCAACCTCCTGGAGTCCCGTGGCAGGGGCACACCGAGGGCACACTGAGAAGCAGCTCCAGATGAAGAGCAGGTGCAGGAAGTCATGCGTCGTATCTCGAAGGACTGACTGTGGGTTGTTGTCCTGGATGCAGAGGACATGGAGTCCCTCAGCAGGGCAGCGACATGGTCATCTTTCGGGATGATCACTCTAACGAGGGAGCCTAGAGGTCAGGATACCAAACGGCAAGAGGCTCCTGCCACCGTACTGGGGAGGGATGACAAGGGCCTGAACCAGAGAAATTGCAGAGGGGAGGAATGGATCCCCAGGACATTCCTGAGGCCAAATTAACAGTCTGTCTTGACTTGGGCTCCATGGGATAGAAGGCTGTTCAAGAAGTGACACGGGCCTACAAGGAGCAGTGCCCATGTCTTCTTCCTGCCTTTAGGAGAGAGAAGAGGTGCCCTCCACATGCTCTCAAATCTCACACCTTTCTTAGTAACTCTAGTAAGAAACTCATGAAGAAAACACCCAGAATAGGAGAGCCCATTGAGGACACATAGGTGATGTGGGAGTCATTTCTCTTTTAAGCTGGTGCACAACCAGCTAGGTCTGCCTCAACTATGGCAGGTGGCGGTTCACCCAGGGCTGTCTGCTGTGCCAGAAGTGCTCCCTATCAACCTACCCTGTTAGGCTTTGGCCTCGCAAAAGGAGGAAGCCCCACAGCTAGAGAGAGAAGCAGGATGTCAGGCAGGGGAGCCAGGTCCAGGGAGTAGTCACTCGGGATCAGGTGGAACTGGAGTCCTCCCTATCATATCCCACTCTGTCCTAGAAGCTCAGAATCTTGGAATTCACAGGCACTCAGCAGCTTTCTAACCTAATGGCCTCTACAGCCTTCCCTGAGCTGCTGGCCCAGCTCACATTTAAACTCCTCCAGAGCCCTGGCTGGTGTAGCTCAGTGGTTGGAGCATCGTCTTGTAACCAAAGAGTTTGCTAGTCCAATTTCCGGTGTTTCTCTCTGGCATCGATGTTTCTCTCTCCCTTTTCCCCTTCCCTTCTCTCCTGAATGATAATAAAATAAACCTTAAGTAAATAAGTAAGTAAACAAATGAACAAACTCCTCCAGGAATGGGAGAGCCTGGCTCTCACAGCCCAGCCGATGGTTAGATAGCTCTAACCGCTAAAAAGTCTCCCCTACACTGAGCCTACTAGGCCTCCCTGATCAACCAAGTGCCCAGGAAGAAGGTTTAATGCCACTTCTGCCTGACTATCTTTAAGCATCTGAGGGTAACCCACACGTGCCCCTCCCCCTCTTCTCCTGGTTAAAGCCCTCCGGTGGCTGCCGCCTCTCCCCACAGAATGACTCTACATTCACTCTGCTACATGCTCTTTGGAGTTCACCCCAAAGACAGATCACTTCCAGTGTATCACTCGAGATTTCTGCATTGGAAGGAACCTTATGCCAAAGATTGCTCCTCTCTTCCCTGGCACCCAAAATCACAATGAACTCTTCAGTCTGTCACCCTTCTGAAGATATCCCTGGTCTTTCAGGATGAAATGCATGAAGGATAATGAGTGCAAGATAGAGGCAGCCGTGGGGAAAAGGACAGATGGGGTGTGTGTGTTGAGAAAGCAAGACAAGGGTAATGAGTGGGGGTGGTGGGGTGAAGATGACCCCTTTTCCTTCGCTCTGATGCTTCTGCGTGCACACCCAGGCATGGCGTGGTCATTATCTGAGAAGTTTGAAAAACAGCAGGTTAGAGCATGGTTCTGAGTGACCACAACTGGGGTTTCGATTCTTTCATATGGAGATTTTCTCTGTGTAGCATGAGGACACTGTTCTGAATCCTGTGGGTGAATATCCCCAGGCACTGTGCAAGACAATGCAACAAAGTGAGAATAAATATTTTAGAATTTTAATTTCAGATTGATTTATCTCATACACCCAGCTGCAGGGTGGGCGGGCAAGAAGGGGACTCCTCGTCATCAGGCATCTGCACTGCTCTAACAGTGGGCATGCTGCACAGAACCTACTGAGCTTTGGTAGGTACATCATTGGGGGGTGTTGTTTAAGATGCATTTATACTGGTAGCCTACCTAGAATGAGGGAGGAGACAGTCACATTCACACCTAGAGGATTGTGTTCCATGCAGGAAGTTCTTTTTTAAGAAATACCTCCAAAACTGGAGTCTTTTCAAAGAACAGTGACAGAAGATATCAAGGACACTTGAAACCATGTCATCACAGGAACTCTGGGTGGAACTGGAGGTGTCCAGCCTGGATGGGGTGTGGGATACCTGAGAGCTGGCTTCAGATTTCTGAATGGCTCTCTTGGGAAGTGAAAATAGACATAGTGTGCGGACCCGAGAGTGAAAGCCAGTGGGTAAAAATGACAGGTAAGAAAACTTGGGCACAATCTACACAAGCGCTTTCTGGCACTCCCGCCTCCAGGGAAAGAGCGAGCTCTCATCACTAGAGGTGTGCAAACAGGTGCAGGGTGACTGGGAGTTAAAGTGTCGCAGAGCGGACCCCGTCTACAGGCAGGCGTCTCAACTGGAACATGGGTTTCCAACCAAGTTGGAGCCCAGTCAACTGGTTGCCCACAGGGTGACTGTGGGTGGCACATGAATGGATGTTTTTTCTTTTGACCATTATAAGGCAATCTCACAAATATCTTTGATACAGGTGAGGCTGAATTTACTTAAATCAGTAAATACTAGGAAATTATCAAGTAAAAGACAGTAGAAGGGACATGGCAAAACTCTTGAAGGACTGAAGATAATAAGGGGACACTGGGGATGACCAGAAGACCAAGAACGCTCCTCCCTGCCTCAGGATTCCAAGATTCTCTGACCTGTGCCATCCACCCCTCAACCAGAGATTACTTGATTTCTGCCTTTCTTCTTCCAGCAAAGTAAGGCCCAGGGCTGGAATCCCCCTGGTGTTTACCTGGCCTCCCAGAACATCCAGTCTTGGCACCTTTCCCTTCCTCCTCCCCAGCCAAATACACCTGTCCTAGACCCTGAACAACCTGCTTTCCTGTTCAAGACAAGATAAAATGTTAAATGAGCCCCTCTTCCCACCTGGGCTACCCCTCCCCACCTGCATCTCAGGGAATACATGTTTATGTGAGCAATGGTCTCCTATAGAGTGTATTTGAACCCCAAGAGAAACTTGAGATTCAAGGAAAGCAATGACTTTTGGTCAGGAGGGGCCTTAGGATATAGGGCCTTAGGACACAGCTCTTCACAGTTTACAAAGCATTTCCTACACCCATTTTTCATCTGATACTCACATCAGCCCGCTGAGGGAGGTATTATAGTGATTCTCCCCATTTTTGGACAAAGAAATTGAGACTCAGAGAGGCTGTATAATTTGTTCATGGCCACACAGCTTTAAAACCCACATCCATATCCACTTATACCAAATCCCCAGCTCAAACCATTGTACCACACTGCCCCCCAGTGTCCCAGAGGAGAGAGTTTAGTCCATATACCAAGACAGCAAGAGCAGCTGCTATCCCTGTATTCTCAACAAACAAGGGCTCTTTTAAGTTGTTAATGACTGTCTGGATTCTGATGTGGGTGGTTAGCCTCAGAGTGGTTCTCACATAGCTCACATCTGCCCCTGAAGGAGTCAAGTAGTTTCCTCATATGTTTAATTTATGTGGCTGATACCTACCTGTCTCCTAGGATGGTTCTAAATGAAATAACATAGGCAAAAAGATCTGGCATACAGTTGGGGCTTGATAATTGCATGCTGGGTCTGTTGGCACTCCTCACCCTCCTATCAGAGAGCCTGGTTAGCAAGGGAGGTTCGAAACAACCATAAACTAAGCTGGAACCAAAACCCCAGATTTCCAGATCATGTGTTCCCATTTGAACTTAAGTGCATGCCTCTGCTTGTTTGAGGCCTGCAGGAATTTTGTAAAATGAATCATTCCAGCAAAATACATCTTCATATTGGGGAAGGCAGAAACCCAGGAATTTGGGGAGGGTGGCGGTTGGGGGCAGGAAGCAATAAAATCAATACTATTAAATTCCACTGACTCTTGGTCCACAAGGTGTCTGAAGCACCTTTTCATCACATGTACCAGATTTTCCAAGATGGTCCTTCTTTCAGATGCTCTATGCCTTGCTCAGATCATGTGCTGGACACTGTGCCAGGTCACATGACTCAGTCTGGGGCTGGGAAAAGATGGTCAGTGTAAGTGTGTGCCAGACCTCAGCCCTACAGGTGCTCACAGCCTAGAAGAGAAGGCAATGGAGAAAGGATGGACCAGTGTGTGAAATGAGACGGGGGAGGAGGAGCACCCCAGCAAAGTTGGAGAAGGTTTCACAAGGAAGGGGCATTCGAGTTGGGTACTGACAGTTGACTAGGATCTGCCCACGGGAAAGAGGTAAAATCTGTGTCCCCACTCTGCCTGCAATCCTTCACCCACCTGCTGTGAACCTTCCACTCCTTATCTGACTCTGGTGGCTCACCTTTCCCACCCATCCCCGTGAGATGGCACAACCACCTTTCTTCCCCTCTGAGTCCCACCCTACCCATGCCTCCTCCCTCTTCCATGTCTCCCTTCCTTTCACCATGAATCATGAGGCCCATTCAGACCTTCCTTCACACTGAAAGCCTCAAAATGGCTTATTTATCTAAGACTCTCCCTCCACCCCCAGCCCTCTGTCCTCATCAGGCAGCAAAGAGAAGAAAACGCCAGACCCAACAGAGGACAGAGCGTGGAGGTGCTGCCGCCTCGTGATTCATGATTCAACAGAGATGAGTGAGAGGCAGTGGTGGGTGTGGGAGCCACGAAGCCGCAAAGAGAAGGAGAAGGATTAATTGAACTAAGCCAAGCTCAACCTTAAAGATCCTGGTTTGGTTTGTTCCCGAAATAGGGTTGAGCTTATGGCTGGTTCTTACTTGTTAGTAACCAGTTCACCCATCCCTTCTCTTAAGTCCTTGTTCATTAATCTTCTTAAAGAAAGCAACCTGACTCTGTCAGGTTTGCTGGCTGTGTGTCAAAAACCTGTTCTTCCACTAGGAGATTTCAGAGGTGAAGTACATATATAGAAATCTTCACAGAGAACCTCCACACAGAATAGGGAAATCATTCCCCAACCCACTGTTATGAGGTATATACTGGCGAAGATCCATATACTTAAGCACCTAGAAGCTGCATTTACTTATCTAGTCACTCACTCGTTCATGTATTCATTTATTTTAAAATATAATATTGACTGCGATCCAGGCATGAGCTAGGCATTGCGAACATGAGCAACAATGAACAAATCAGGTGTGGTCTTTGCCCTTCCAGAACGATGAGGAAGTTAGAGGCATACACAAAGAACTGCAACATATTGTAATTGGTGGTATAATAAAGACCCTAAGAGCATGCTTTGAGAATTACCGAAGGGATTAAAGGTATCTTCACAGAGAAAGTAATACTTGTGGTCTCTTTGAGGTCAGGGACTGTGTCCCATTCAGCACTGTGTCCCCCAGGCATACAACCCAGGGTTTTGCTCACTGCAGGTTCCCACAGATGTGTGCCAAATAAGTAATCAAAACCTCAAAGAATGGGTAGGAGTCACCAGACCAAAAAGAGAAAGGAGATGCGTTACAGGAAGAGGGCGCCATGATGACGCGCTCAATGGACAGGCCTTTGGGGGAAGGACAAGTATTTCAGGACGGGTGTGGCCTTACTTGCAGCAGAGGATAAGGCTGGAGGAGGAAGCTGGGTTCATCTAGGGAAATGCCCATGCAAGGAGGTGGGAACTTCATCCTGGGAACAAAAGGTAGGTTTTTTAGTGTGGGCTTGGCATGGGTAGATCCACGTAGACATACTTTCTCAGTGAAAAACACTGTCTCTTAGACTTGGGGAAGTTGGAGACTTTTCTTTTTAATAGCAAAAGTGCTCATCTTAGTAGCTTGTGGCCTGACCCAGGGAGTGAGCACATAAGGATTTCGGTCCAAGTCTAGCCAGGTTATCTATCTGCCCTGAGTCCTGATCTCTCCTATCCAGAGGCCCCCTTTACATAGAGAGTCAAACCCTCTACCTGAGCCTTTGAATGCACGTGGAAGGCTCAGGTAGAGAGTGGAAACATCCCTGCTGCCTGGCTGCTGCTCCTCCAAATCTTAGACTGGGCGGAGATGCACAGAACAAGAAGAGAAGGCACCAGAAGCAGAGGGACAGTCAACTGTCCCAGACACCTAACAGAGCTCCAGCACATTGAAACAATAACTGAACATCAACATTTCCTAAAACTTCAGTCAAAACCAAAAAACCCCACAAGGTTGCTCAGTTTTCTTTTTCTCTCTTTTACTCTTCTTTTTAGAGAAGATCACACACACACACACACACACACACACACACACACACACACAGTATATGTCCATCAGAAAACCTAGATACAGTCCTAGCTCTCCAATTCACTATAAGACATCGATCATGTCACTTAAACTCTGTGACTCTCAGTGATATCATTTACAAATGATAACATATTCACGCAGCTGTTACAGGAGCTGAGGGCCAGGAGGTGTCCACAGCCCCTGTCTAAGAACCTGGTGCTCAGAAGGCACTTGACACACCTGATGTCCCTCTTGGCCTCCCATCCCTTTTGTAGAGCATCATGTCACACCTGGCCTGCAGTGCTCCATTTTGCCTACCTAGTAACCTCAGGTTGCAGGCATTCTAAAAGAAAAAGCTCATTGCTGTTTGCTTTACAACACAGGGATGTGTCACTTCCTAGTAAATCAATAACTGGGAAATAGTTATGCCATCAAGTCTCCACTCTGGTCCTCTCTCCTCCAAGCAGCATCAGCTCCCACCCCACCCCACTGTCCCACACCTGGGGGTGCAGGCACTGCGTGTACCCACGTGCCCTGCTGCTCCACCACCCTGTGCTTTCTCCTGAGAATGCCTTTCCCACATCTTCTCAGCCAGATCGATTTCCCCATCCTTCAAGTCTCAACTCAGGTGTCATTTCCTCCAGGAAGCTGCGTGTGAACTCCTGTGTTAGAACAAGCCAGCACCCCTTCCCCATGCTCCATGCACACTCTTTGCTCTCTGTATCTCATCACATCAAAAACCTCTGGTTTTCAACCCGTCTCCTCAAATGGCCTCCAAGATCCTCAAGAACAGGAACCATGACTTGGGTGTCATTTTATCTTGCCTCTCACCAACGTGGAGAGGAAGTGCACACAGAGAAGACAGTCACTGCAGGGGCTGACAATAAGCCTAAGAAGAGCCCTGGACACTGATTCCATAAGTAGCCTGTTAACCAACCCTTAAGCCTGCAAAGGTGACTTCCCCCCACCACCACCCATGAACCACGTCTCCCTATATTCACGTCCTCGAACAGTCCTCTCCCCTTGAATCTGGGCCATCCTGGGCTCACTTTGGCCCAGCAGAATGCAGAGGCAGTGCTCTGCCGAGCTGCCAAGGCCAGGTCATAAGAAGCCTTCCAACTTCCACCGGGGTTTCTTGCAACACTCTAGGGCAGTGGTTCTCAGCCCAATGCAAGTTTACTTCCCAGCCACCAACTGCAGATATCCGGAGACATTTTTGGTTGTCACAACTTGGAGAGAAGTAGGGGGAGGTGCTACTAACATCTAATGGATAGAGACCATGCGTGCTGCTAAACTTCCCACAGTACACAGGACAACCCCCACCCCAAAAAAAATAACCCAAAGTGTCAACAGTACCGAGGTTGAGAAACCCCACTCTAAGGGAGGCCAGAGGCCATGTCAAAAGTCCTCTTCCCCTTAGACTGCTAAGCGAGTGGAAGGCCAAGCTGGTCATGCAGCGAGAAGACCCTGGCCAGCCTCTCACTATTCCAGCCACGCACTGAGGTACCAGACGTCCAGCCCACTCAAGCATTCAGTTGACTCCAGCCCCAATGCTATCAGACGAGAGCCATGGGAAAAGCACCCACTTGAGTCAAGACAGCCCACAGACTGGGAAAGATGACAACAAGTGGTTGTTTCACACCACTGAGCTTTGTGGGTGGTTCACTGCAATGGGATAGACAGCCACAGCACCTGCATGCTGATGTTGCTGGGCTCTGGCCTTCCCCTCAGCTCCCATTTATCTTCCACCTATCTGCAAGTCCAGCATGGCAAGTTTCTTACGCAGATTGGTGCAGCTGCTTCCTCGGATTTTTAGACATGTGCAAATTCCCCCAATAGTTGCTTTGATCCTACAAGTTAGGGCAGCAGGGATCTTGTAGCTCTTTGTAAATGAGGAGCTGGGGACATTTTCATTTCATTGCTGGGAAAAGTCAGACTGTTGCTGCAGGGTGTCCACCTGACAGGTCTCAGGGATGGCACTGACCAGGCAGAAAGGTTCTGCTGGAGAAATATGGGTGAGCTCTGGCTGAGAATTAGGTCAGTACAAGGGGAATCCGTACGATCATGGCAGGATGCCCCCCAGTATCCTTGGCTTCCAAACCACACTAATTTATCACCTAACTCAATTCAATAAAGCAAACACTTATTGAACACCTGCTGTGTGCAGAAAGTAAGCTTATCCCCATTGAAAGACTCAGAGATAAAATGATCTAGTTCCTGCTTAAAGGGGTCAGTGCAGGTTGGGGCAAGAGCAGGCTTACAGTTGTTTGTGTGGAAAAGAATACAATAATTAATCAATAATAATACAAAAATAAACTGTGTTTCTCGTATCACAGCTGTAAACCTACTTTTGCCCCACCCTGGAGGGATTAACACATCAATAGCAAATTGCAATACAAAATAACAAGATAAAATTGATGCCCAAGTGAGAGGCAGGCCAGTGAAGAGTCTGTCAGTTCTCACTATTATGTTAATGGAAGAATTTACCAAGAAGCCACCACATTCTAGGTATCATATCACAACCAAAATCCAATGATCAGAGGTTTATGATGCAGTATAAACTTACAATTCATGCTTTGAGACACAGCACATAGTCCTGTGCATTTGGTTAACAAAAAAAAAACTGTTAAAAGAGTAATATAGTCCAAGAATTAATAAATGACAAGTTAATTTTCATCTGAGGACTCACAAACCTCACACTATTTGCTGTATTTTAAAGATTGATAATCTTTCTGGAAAAGGAGAAGAAATCCAACATTGGAAATTTTTTGTTTCTCATCTGTGTTCCTCATCTTCCAAAATGTGTGGTTCTTGAGAGGATGCTTGAGGCCAGGTCAGGGCATATGCCTGGGATGAAGATTCAATTCCCAGTCGGGGCATGTGTGGGAGACAACTGATCGATGTTTCTCTCTCACATCTTTTTCTCTTTCTCTTTCTCTCTCTCTTGCTCCCCCTGCTCCTCTCTCCCTCTCTCAAATGAAATAAACTTTTTCCTAAAAAAAGTTTAAATGCTAATTGAACACTAAAACAACAGATATAAAATGGGCTCAAGCTCAAAACCCATACAAATTCTCAAGTTAAAATACAAAATTTGAAAGGAAATTCGGGCTTCTATATTTTTAAGGCTATAATCTCCAAATTCCTCTCAGTCACTATACTTGGCTGTTTTTAGTGGTTCCATGAAAAAAAAAAAAAAGAATTGCTAGTTTAGGGAAAAAACATTTCATTTTAAGGTAATGAAAGAAATAGATGCTTTGGGGCACTCAAAATAAGCAGTGGGTAATAGTGCCTAGTTTTCCTGACAGTTAAGGCAGAAAAAAACAAAGCCATGGTTATACCACTTATTTTTGGTCGACAGAACACAAACATATTCATGGACAGAGGCAGGTACCTTTCTAACAGTGCACTATATGGACAATGAAGCCATGTCCAAGTGCTATTTGTAAAAGAATAGGAATGCTATTCTTGCACCAACTGCTATTAACTAAAGGAATCACATCACAGCTGAGTGAAAATTGGTTGCTTTCTGTAGATCAGACCTACTTCAGGGGTGGATTTGGCGGGAGCTTGCAAGACTGATAATAGCTACACACACTGAGTATTTATCATGGCTCAGGCACTGTTCTGAGCCATTTCTGTGTACTGGCTAATTAAATCCTCAAAAACACCCTGTGCGGTAGGCCTCATTTCACAAGTAAGAAAACTGAAGGACAGAGACATTACCATGCGCAAAGTCTTAGAGCCTAAAAGTGTGGCACCAGAATCCTAAGCCAGACAGTCTGACTTTGAATCTTCACTCATACACACCAGGCTATCCACCTCACCTTGACCACTTAGGGCACATCGGGCACCGTAAGAATTCAGTGAGCTCTGAACACGTGCTAGAACTCACTCACCTCCTTACTAAGTCACCCATGTGGGAACAGGGCAGACAGGCTGTGCCATCCATGACAGCACAGCCCCCTCCAAGGACACATCCTCGCTGGATTCTACTCCAGCCCACCCCCAAGGCAGCCCAAGTCAGCCCAGCATGGGCACCCAAGGCCAGTGTGATTTTCTGGAAGGAGCTCTGCATTTTCTCCAGCTCACTTCCCAGTGACTGACAGAGACCCCAAAGCTTTGCGTACTGCATTAAATGGAAGAGATGACTTCAGCATGGAAACATTTCAGGGGATGTAATACCAGCTGCCTGCCCTTTCCGTGAGAAAACTGAGAAAAGTGAACTGAATGCAGCCCTAGGAATACTCCTCAGTTTAAAAAGAAAAGAAAAACTTTTTTAATTGGGGCTATTGGAAAAGGTTAGCTTCAGATTATATTTCGTTTATTTGGGAAACATTGACCAAGCGTCTAGTCTGTGCCACGTCTGTGCTATACAACACCCCACTACCGTCACCATCACCACCATCATCCCTGCCCCCGAAAAGTCCAGGAGCTATACTAAAATCTGTGCTTGTTACAAAGGGTTTGGGTCTCTTCAGTCCAAAGCTGATGGTCATTCCATGAGGTGGAAAAGGCTATAGCAGGGACAGCAGTTACCATCAGACTACATCCGAGGGATCAGCAGTGCAGGTGTAGCCCATGCTGGAGGCAGGTACTATATCCCTAAGTCCACTGGAAAGAGCACTGGGTGAGGAAACTGAATGTGAGCTGGGGTTATCCACTCAGCTACCCACAGGTGATGCCTCAGTAACAGAGGAACCGCAGTGAACTTGAATAAAGGCATTCCCTATGTCTTCTACACACAAGAGGCAACCCAAACACAGCATGTGCGAGGCAAAGCTGAGCTGTGTGTGGAGCTCGGATGCTGCGTTGCACTTGAGGCTCCAGCACTTAGGGCTATAGAACCAGGGGCTGGCATGGAGCTTCTCTGAACTTTGACTTGCTGCCACTCAAGGAAGAGAAGTAATCTCTCGGCCTCAAAGGGGTGATCTAGAGAATTCAATAACGATAACGAAGTTCCCATATCCACTCGGTTCTGAGCTCCTTGAGGGTAGTGACTTTCCCACCACTGGCTTCTGACATTAGGACAGGTACATTGCAGGTTGCTGCGAGAATGTTGAATGAATGAAACATTCATCTATGGTGGGCCAGACATTGCTCTGGGCGCCCTCCAACTGCATTATAAAAGAAAGGGGTTCACAGGCAGTTGGTCATGACTCAAGTCTTCCAAATTCATTCCTTGTCCCTTTTTTGACCACCCATGCAGCTGATCCTTCAAAATGGTGGTGGGTCCTTAGGCAAGAGCTGGCTAAGGGGATGGCAGGGTAGGGATCCTGGCTTATTCTAATTAGTTTCATCTAAAGGGTCTTTTCTCTCCTTGTACCAATTTAATGGTTAGCCTCCCTTGTTTATTTGCTTATTTATCTCAAGTTCCCTGACCCCCTGCTCTGCACTGGGCCGCATGCTGGGCCCTTGGTCCTGCCCTGGAGGAGCCCACATTTCAGGACATTGCATTTGTGGGACTCCAGACAAGAACACGGCAGCCCACACCAAGCTTCCAAAGTACAGCAGTGTTCTAAGGAGCAGCTGGGGTTTTATTTTTCATTTCCTCAGCACGCCTGTCTCTCCACATTTAGTTGATATGCTCTAAAGCATGGGCCCTGACACCTGGGGGCATGTTTTCGAGAAATGTGTGGACCATATGCATACCTAACATGCAACACGGCCACGGAGAAATCGGTACAGCGCGGCTTGGCACCAGCCAGATTCTCTTTTTCTTTTCTTTTCTTTCTTTTTTTTTTTTTTTTAATTCCTTAACATCTTGCCTACAAATTGCATCCTCAAGCACTTCAGAGAGTTGAAGAACCCCCGAATGCTTTTAGCTCATTTCATTATGCTTTATTTGGGGCTTTAAAGGAGGGAGGACCAGAGAATTTCAGGAACAGTTTAGCAGCATCAGGGCTGATCAGGTTGAAGAGCATTCAAAGAAATTTCTGTATTCATTTTGTTACCAGGATCATGTGTTTTGCTGAAAGCAATCTTGTGATGGCCTATGGCCTCACAAGTACATTTCCTAACCTCTCCTGAGCCCATTAGCCATTGCTTGGCCACCTTTTTATTAGGGTTTTGTTTTGTTTTGTTTTGTTTTGTTTTGTTTTGTTTTGTTTTGTTTTGAAGAAAAGGGGGCAGGGGACAAGAGGCAGGACTAGAGAGCACTCTGAAGGCTGTAGCCAGGGTGACACAGTCCCTCTTCTGAGAATGGAGAAATCCGGCTTCTGGATCCCTCTACTGCTTGCTTCTAAGCTGTGTGGGCTTAAGCAAACCATTGCATTTCTCTGGGCTTTCAGTGGCCTCCTTTGTTTCAATGCAACAGAAGTAATGATATCCACCTCCACAAGATTACATTGCTTACAAAGCCCTGACAATACATTACATGTGTTGTCTCAGGACATCAGGTCAGGCCTGGCATGGGATCTCCAGCACCAACCTGTGAGCTGCATGGCCTTATGCAAGTTAACTAACCTCTCTGAATTTCCATTTCCTTGTAAAATGGGGAATGGAACATAAGAGCAGGTGTGAGGCTCCAATGAAATAGAGGACCCAAAATTCCCGTTTAAAATGTTATGTAAACATTTAGACTCAACACTCCCCTGGCTCCTTCTCCCCCTCCAATGCCTTCACCAACATTTCCCCAGCTGTGTCAAGTGAACAAATGCATGCACGCATGCTCTGAGTAAAAGCAGTGCACGTACTACACAAGAGCAGCTTCCAGGCAAGCTCTCAACCCCCACTTCCAGCCAAATTGCTTTCCTCAGTGCCTCCTAGACGGCAGCTGTCACTTCAAGTTATGCAAATACTGTCGCCTTCCTCCTCCTTGTCATCATCATCCACTGTATGATGCATGCTTTATTCTAAATTCTTGTGACTTTCTGATTTAAAGACTGCCTTTCAATGATGACCTTAGGGAGGCTCTAACTCAGGTGGGTTGAAATAGGACATAGTAATCCAATAAGGAGCTAACACCTACACGGTCATTTACAGGAAGCTTTCCTAGGCATTCATCACCTTGTTTGAGCCTCATGGCAGCCCTGTGTGATGATTTGGGTTATTCCACTTTACAGACAATGAAACTGAAGTTCAGAGAGATGAAGTGGCTTGCCCCCAGTCATGGGGTGAATAAGCAGCCATCTGCAGAGGGGAGCCCAGGTATTCAGATCTGGTAATTTCCACGTCCACATTCTGCCCCGGCATCGCACAGGGCATCACATTGTGAAGACACTAGCCCTCCTCTGACTCCAATGGCTGCCCTAATTTGGGGGGACGGATCTTGCACAACTAGCACTTTGCTTCCCTTTCCAGGCAAAGTAAGAGGTGGAAGGAGGGGGGATGGTTCTAGCTAGAAGGCCTCTGTCTACCCTTCCCCTTAACTTTTTTCTTGTGACCACTTAAAAAACTTTTTGGCCTACACTGGCAGAAGGGCTCTAACATTTATTCATATAAAAGCTTTTTGCTTCCTACTTGATTTTTTAAGAGTGGTGTATTTCTCACTAGGACACCTTCTGTCTGTCAGGCACAGATTCATCTGCATTTGTGTCTATCCAGAACTCACTGGCCACAGCCTGGGCAAACACGTGTAAACCCTCATGCAATTTTTTATTGCATTGCTGTCAGGATCCAAAATTGCTATTTGGATGGCTGGAAAAGCCGTCTTAAATGATGTTGTGCACAGGAAAGGGGAGGGCCAACGTATTGAACCCACTCCTGTGCCAGCCCTAGGAGTCCTCACAGCAAAAGGGAAAGAGGTCATTGCCCCATTTTACAGACGAGGGGAATCAGACTCAGGGAGGATGAGGCCACCTCGGGCCAAGGGGCCCACGAGAAGGTGCCCCATCGTGCAGGAACAGGCCTCCTTCAGTGTCTCTAGCAGGCTCCCCGCTGGTACAGAGCACCCTGTGAGAAGCCTTGCTTTGGAATGAACACAATGATGAACTCCAGAGTAGCTGGGGCCTGGGTCAGTCACACTCCTTACAGTCAAAGAGGTGCATTCTTATGGCTTCCATGGTCATTTTGTACAAAATTGGGTAAAACCACTTAAAACTCTTCCGAAACATGTTTCCTTTACAACCCCAGTTGGACATTTTGCAACCTTTTTCTGGATACAAAAATGGCCAATATAAAATAAAGCCTTTTATAAGAGACACGGACTAAGCATAAAGGATGCCTGAAATATATGTGATAAAATTCAATTCTCACAAGAATACAGAATATTCTTGGGTCTGGCAGAAGTAACGACTGCTTGAGAGTGGTTGGTAGGGTAATAATATGGGTGTAATAATTTATAGTTTTAATTTGAACATTTCACCTAAAATGTCATATTGTGTACTTGAGTATGATATTATTATGTTACAGAATTTCATGCTCATGATTTTGTAATAAAAGGTTGTGTAATAAAAAAGGGGCATTTTTGTGCGAGACCTTGTAATCAATACAGAGTTCTTTGATGGGCAGGTGTCTCCTTTCCCATACAAACAAACTCAAATGGAGTATTCATGTTTCTGGTGTAACTGAATGGTCAATTTATTGAACAAATTGCAAAAGGTCACTATGGACCCTAAAGTGATCCCTAACTCCTGGTATTCGCACTCTTCTTATATAATCCCCCTCCTGAGTGTCAGGAGGATCTGTGACTTGGTTCTCACTCAAGTCACAGAGCACAGCAAAGGTGATGAGATGTCACTCCCATGATCACACTGCATCACAGTAAACTCTCTCTTTCTAAAGTCACTCTTGCTCTCCTGTTGGCCTTGAAGAAGTAAGCTGCTATGTTGTGAACTTCCTATGGAGAGGGCCATGTGGTAGGGAACTATGGGCAGCCTGTAGAACCAAGGGCCTCAGCTCCTACAGGATACAAGGAAACAAATTCTGCTAATAGTTTAACAATCTTGGAAGCAAATTCTTCTCCAGTTGAGCTGTCAGATGAGAATGTAGTCCATCCAATACTTTGATCGAAGCTTTATGAGACTCTGAGCAGAGGAACCAGCTAACCCAAGGCCAGACAAGTGAGATAATTATCGTAAGATAATAAATGTGCTTTTTTTATATAGCTAAGATTGGGGTAGTTTGTGGTGCAACAGTACCTAATTAATACCGTCATGAATATGCTTTGTGTTGGGCACTGTTGTGGGCACAGTGGTCATATTAGCTTGGCTAGGCCAAGGGACAAGTCCTATGTGGGGACAGTGGGAGGTGAACTAGTTGGGTGGAAATGATGGTTATACCTAAACTACAATATAACATACAAAACATCATAATAGACTTATAAACAAATGTCTGAGTGTGTGCAGCCACAGAAGCAATTATTTCTGCCTGACAGAGGTGGAGGAAGCCTTGCACACACAACATGTGAAGTGGGAAGGAAGTTCTAACATGGTGAAATCATTTCACATTCACAGAAAGTTCTACACGTTCAGTTAAAATGACAGCATCCTTGAAACTATGAAGATTCTGTTGGCTTTTTTTTTTTAAGAATTTATTTATTTTTAGAGAGGGGACAGGAGAGAGAAATAGAGGGAGAGAAACATCAATGTGTAGTTGCCTCTCACACATGTCCAACTGGTGTCCTGGCCCACAACCCAGGCATGTGCCCTGACTGGGAATTGAACTGGTGACATTTTGGTTTACAGGCTGGCACTCAATCCACTGAGCCACACCAGCCAGGGCCTTTTTTTTTAAAATGTCCATTTAAACTCTGACTAAGAGAAATAGTTTCTGCATCATGGAAGAATATCATGACTGAGGATATTCTTACATTGGACTTTCTCCTCTGCTTCCCTAGCTTAACAAAAGACACACCTGTAATTCACTCCCACATAGGGTGTGAAAGAACTGCTTGCTTACAACGTTCAGAGGAATGAAACAGCTGTTGGCCACGTCACTGAGAAGGGTTTCCCTCACCCAACTGCCAGTCTCCATGGTAACTACCAGCCACAACCTACAAACAGTTACCTCGATTGCAATTACGCATCCCTGCAAAACTCCCAGGGAGGGAATCCTTGTTGATCTTTTGGTTGCCATGGTTTCATTTCCCGCCCTAGTCATAGATGTTCTCTAAGCGTGTGTGTTCATGCAGGTACGTATATTAACATGTATACTGAAGCTTAGCACACACTGCCCTTTGCTCTTGGTGGAAGTCACGACATGCTTGAGGAGTGACTAGCATAATCTCTGATGAAAATGACACAGTAATCCTCACCCCAGTGAAAGGTCTGTGGTTGCTCAGAGGATCAGCTGAAATTCCTTCAGATGGGCTGATGGGAATGCAGTATGATTGAGTCTCCCCAGAGAAGAGTACAGCTGCAGGCTCTAAAACTACTTTTTTAACTTTGCGCTTGTTAGAAAATAACTCACAATGAATGAGTCAGTTTTACTCAGGTTCCAAAGACAGTCAAATTTGGATTGGAAATCATTGTGCGTATTCATGATACTTGCTCCAAATGACGAACATTTACAGTCTCAAAAGCAGCCATCTCATCCAGAATATCAGAAACATGAACAACAGAGTCATCATGGGAATTCTTTCTAAACGGGGCTGCATTTGTATTTCTACCCTAGTGCTGTAGAATCTGCACGGTTACTATGTAGGAGCCATCAGTGCTTCTCAAACTTTGTCAACATAAATCACCCTGCAGGTCTTATGAAAACGCAGGTTCTGGTGGTGAGCGTGGGTACTTCTCACATGCCCCCAGATGATGCTGGTTATGTTGGACCGTGGCCCACTGCCCCAAGCCTCTGAGGAGTGACTGGAACATGTGAGGACGGCAGTGAGAATTCTCAGCAATGACATTTACATAAAATGACACACACAGCACCTTGCATGATGTGTTAATACACTCACTAAATGTTTCTCTCCTCTGCAAAGTGTTTCAATTCTCATTCTCACTGGCCTGTCACAACAACCCTGCAAGATAGTTGGGGCAGAAAGTGGGTGTAATCCCAATTTAAAGACATGGAAACGGAAGTTTAAGGAGGTAAAATAATTTGCCCAAACTTATACAGCTCATGGGGCAGAGGCAGGAATTGAACCTCGGTTTTCTAATTACCGATCCTATGTTCTGCCCATCACACCATCCTGCAGGCCTAATATGTTCATGTTCAGGACGTGCCTTAATTATTTCAAGATGAAGACCATCTTACATGTTGGAAGCTAGAAAAACCCTGAAATCAAAACCTGGCATGGATATCCTCTCCAAAAACTCTATAGACCAATCTCAAAAGCATAAAAGCAAACCTCCCAAATAAAATATTATCAAATCAAATCCAGCCGTGTATTTGAAGAATAATACAGAATCACTAAGCAGAGTTTTTTTCCGGGAACATAGGATAGTTTAATATGAAGAAATCTATTAACATAATTCATCACATCAATAGGTCAAAGGAGAAAAACCATATGATCATTGAAAATATGCCAAAATGACATGTGATAAAATACAAGTCATTCAAGATTTAAAAAAAAACACTGGAAATTGAAGTTTACTTCTTTAACATGAAAAAGGATAACTATATAAAAGCACCAGCTAGTAATCTACTTAACTGGGGAAAATGATATAAAATAAAACTGCCAACCCTCACTCCGATTTTTAACCTTAATTTAAAGTTTTAATCAATGCAATAAGACAGGAAAAATAAATAAGAGGTAAAAATAGTTGAAAAGAAGAAATCAGGTTATAATTAGTTTCAGATGCTAAGAGTTTCCTCCTAGAAAATTTCATAATAATCTATTTTAGAATCACTAAGAAGAGTTCAATGGCATCAGCAGTGACGGATTAGAAAATAAGAAAAATTTTTTAAATACTTCATTTAAACTAAGAAACAAAAAATAAAAATACCAACTAACAAACTTAAGTAGTATTTGCTTAATGTCAGAATTTTATAATGAGGCATAGACAAAGATTTAAGTACATGGGAAAAAACTCCATGCTCCTGGACAGATGTCAGGCTTTGTAGGGGTGGTAAGCCTTCAAAATAGTTTACAGACTTACTCATTTTTCAGTCAAAATTACAACAATATTCTTGGAACTTTAGGACGTAATTCCTAAGTTCAGCTAAAAAAAAAATAAATGCATGTGAACCTTCAAGAAAATATTGAAAAAGAAGAAGAATGTAGATCAACTTGTTCTATCAGATTTTAAAATATACTATAAATCTTTAAATAAAATATGGCTATACAGGTGCCAGAAGAGAAACATAGATCAAAGAAGCAGAATGAGATCTCAGAAATGGCCCCAAAGATAACTACATAAGAGTTCATTAATTGACAATGATAGCATTTATGTTCCAGAGTAAATTTTATTGAACTCATGAATTAACTATGTGAAAGTAAGTCGCACACTTACTTACATCAGTCCAAAATAAATTACATTTGGATTCAAGTGTTAATGTTTTTAAATGAATTATAAAAGAAATTTATATATATTATATATTCCACCTAAATATAACAACAAAATCAGAAAACTTAAAGGGAAATACTGATACACTGAACCAGATGAAAAGAAAGAACTTTTGTAATGTAGAGAATAAAAGTAAATGATGAACTAGAAAACTTAAATAAAACATATATGATAGGTAAGGAATTAATATCTTTAACATATTAGAGAGACTTTATAATACAATGAGAAAAACATTAGCCCTACATTATAAAAATGGGGACACTATATGGAGTCAGTTTCCAAGAGAAGAAATACAGTCAATAAATATATGGACAAATATGCAACTGTTAATCAAAACCATCCAAATTAAAAGTTCATGACACAGTATGTTTCCCATAAAATTAGTGAGGGCTAATTCACTGAGAGTGTTTGAATATTGACACTCTTCTACACTGCTCAGAACATAAACTGGTATATACTTTTTGAAAGGCAATTAGCAATGAATATTAGAAATCTTAAAATGTGTGTACTCTTCAGCCAAATAATTGTACCTGTACAGATTCATTACCTTCTCCCAAAAACATGTAAAATGTACATGTGCACGAGTTATATGCTAGGAATATATTTCATAATGTTACACAGAATTGAAAACAATCAATGCTTTAAAATATGGAATTAAGTCAATTGTGGTAAATCTGTTCAATAGACTTCAATGAAGCCATTGATTCATTGAATTGGTCTAACAAATGACCTGAAAATATATTCAGAATGTATTACTAAGGGAAAATACCAGGTATGAAAACAGTATGCACTATCCTGGCCAGTGCGGCTCAGTTGGAGCATCGTTCCATAACAGAAAGGTCCCCCCGGTCAGGGCTCATACCTAGGCTGGGAGTTCAATCCCCAGTCCAGGAGTGTACAGGAGGCAACCTATCAATGCTCGCCTCTCACATCATTGTTTCTCTCTCTTCCTCTTTCTCTAAAAGCAATGAAAAAAATGTCCTCTGGTGAGGATTTAAAAAAAAATCAGTATGCACTGTTTGATAGCATTTTTATAAAAGACAGAAAAATTAAAATCCTTACAGTGATTTTCTGAAAGTGATAGGATAATAGCAATCTGTTTATTTTTCCATTTGCTTTTCTGTATTTTGCTATTTTGGCACACCAAGCAGGTTGCTTTTGTAATAACCACCAAAATTGTGTGTGCACGCAAGTATCTTATTTTGAAGAGGCAACTGGGATCAGCGCTTAATTCTGAGCAATAGAGTGACACAAGCTAAGTGAGGCTTAGGGAAATTTATTTCCACTTCTCAGAGTGAATTAGGTCAAAGGAATGAGAACTCAAAAAGGAGAAGATGCACAGCTGAAACAGGCTGTCGCAATTGCTGCATAAGATCTTTGGGGCACGGCCTGGAGATGATGGCCAGGTTGAAACAAGTGAGATCCAGGAAGACTGTTGGAGGTGAATCATCAGGAAAAAGTGATAGCGAAATAAAGAGGTGGCCAGCCGTGGGGAGAGAGGGTGGGGTAAGCCCTGCGGACAAAGGGCTGGTGATGAAAATGGAGCCACAACAAAGTGGATGAGGCGGGCCATCTTACTGAGGAGGCGGCCAGGCAAGGTGGATCCTGAACATGAGGAAGTTCAGAGCAGAAGCTTTGCTGGCAGGAGATTCAGGGTCTCTCTCCAGCACTTCCTCCTGAGTGAATAATTCTTTACAGTTTACAAAAGCTGCTCTCTCATCGGATTCTCTCAGGTGACCTGGTGAAGCAGGGGCAGTGCCCATCATCACTCCAACCGTTCCAGATGAGGAAACTGAGATTCGTGCACAGTTTACCGCATCTCTGTGAAGAGGCAGAGTCAGGACTGGAACCTAGGCCTATCTATCTTCAAATCCAGTATTCTCTCACCTACATCATGCTGTTTGCTACAAATACAGGGAGTAGTTGAAATCATATAAGCAGATGAACTTGCTAAAAAAAAAAAAGAAAAAAGGGGGGGAAGGTAGACAAAATAGGGGGGCCCTAGATATTAGCAGGTCAAAGGCAGTATAAAAATGAATTATACAAATATGTAAGAACTTAAAATTTTCAATTAGAATTTACAGTGTAGTAAAATTTATTAGGACCTACAATGGTGAGGAAAGAAACTAGGGATGGATTGATCCACTCAGTAAATAATTCCTGTATCTGTTAAGGTAGTGTAAATTAAATTAGGACAACCAAAAACACAGGATCTTGGTGTCTTAAAATAATAAGTGTATCTTTTTGGTTCATAGTGCAAGGTTATCACAAGATGTCAGAAAAGCTTTCTGTTCAATTCAAAGATCCAAGCTGAAGCAAGAAGCCAGAATCTTCTAGAACACTGGCAGTCAATGTTCCAGAATGAAGAGAAAGTTCTAGGAACTCTTAGCATCAGCAGTTAAACACTGAGATAACTATGACAAACATCACTCCCACCACCAACCATTGGCCAGAACCAGCCACTGTCCCACCCAGGCACAGGGACCAGGAAGTTGCAGAACCACAAAGATTCACTGGGGGGCACTCAAGAGCATTGGGGCTCCAGAACGTTTGTTCTCAGCAACAGGAAGAGGAGCACAGTTCACTGAGCAAGGGTATCGCAGTGAGGGAGGTGGATATAGGCAGAAATGTAAAGAATCTATCTCAAAAAAGGAAGAAATCATTTCATTGACTTATAATAACATTGACAGAAGGTTACTTCTTAGTTAAACAGCAGGACTTAAAAGAAAATCCTGGTTTTCTTCATCTTACAGCACAAAAGTGAAAAAAGGATATCAGAAGAGAATTAAAAATCACAACCCAAATCAATAACAGTGATAACTGGCCAGTCAGGCAAAGTTCATTTTAAGGTGTCTGCCGGCTGCAGAGCCTTATTCCAACACCCAGAGCTCACCCTCAGCTCAGAGCGCTCCTCCAGTCCCCTACACAGAACAAATGGTTTTCCTACTGAATGTGGAAGAACCAGAATCCTTCCTCTGCCCCAGGAGAAACTATTTGGTAAATTCTTTGATCTGCTTGGCTTGGAGTGGCAGAAAAGGCACTCAGAAAGGGATTAGATTTTGTGTCAGAAAGCTAAAGTTTGAATCTTCATTCAAGTTATTTATATGTAAACTGATGATAATCTCAGCTCACAGGTTGCTGTAATGAGGTAAAGTGTGAAAAAGCCTAACACTTAGTAGGTATTCAATAAATGCTCTTTTCCTTGCTTTAATATAGCATCTCAAGTTTTAGAATATCTGCCACATGCAATATTCCAGATGTGCAAAGCATGTTTATGACCTTAGATTTCATTTTACAAGACTTCTATCTGGACTTTATGTAGTAACTTCAGTAGAGAAGGTGTTAGATTTTCTTCTCACATAATTTCTTTTGCATGTTGTACCTCCTTCAAAGGCTAAATTGTTAGTTATAAAACAACTTCTTCTAGAGGTTCGCCTTGTATCATATGACAATTAGACAGACTGAGAATGAAGTTCAGACATATTTCAGCTAGTGATGAGTGGGACAGATTTGTCAGTTGACCAAACATGAACACCAGGAAAACTGACATCCTGTTGGTGATGCTTGGGCCTCTCCTCTGAGCCAGGTTAGAGACAGCATTTGCTGTAAGGACCTAATTTATCATTGGAACAAATAGCAAATATGTTATTAATGAACAAATAAACTACTCTCAGGCAAGCAATGACTTTCATTTTCTCCCGGGGGTGTTCAGCATATTTTTCCTGCAGAACAGTACCCTGAGGCCAGCTCAGAAGACTCCTAGGGGAGAGGTCAGAGTACATTTCTCTGCAGGCCTCAAGCACCGTTCTGCAAGCAGAGCAGCAGTTGTCCCCATGTCTTGCAGTGCAAAGCCCTGTCTATTGGCAGAGGAGTCAATCTGCCATAGACAGAAGGTGTGTGTTCCCCCCAAATTCACATGTTAATACCCAATATGTTGGTAAATGGAGATGGGATCTTTGGGAGGTGACCAGGTCATGAGGGTGGAACCCTCATGGATGGGATTAGAGACTGCAGAGAGCATCCTTGCCCCTTCCACCATGTGAGGACACAAGGAAAAGATGCCCATCTGTAAACCAGGAAGCACATCCTCACCTGTCACCAAATCCACCAGTACCTTGATCCTGAACTTCCAACCTCCCGAACTGTGAGAAATAAAATTTCTGTTGTTTAAGCCACCCCATCTGTGGTGTTCTGTTCTAGCAGTCCAAACAAAATCAGACACTGTCCATCCTGGTAGGGCATGGCCTGGAGAACAGCTGTCCTCCTGGACCTTTGCCCTCTTGTCACTATGAGAAGAACTCACTGACACACAGATGACCACATACTGCATTGTGCATGGGCTTCCTAGGAAATTCATACCCTCCGTGATTGAGCCACAAATTGTAGGAAGGGCAGGAGCAAGCAAGGAAAGGAGGGAAGAAAGTAGAGAGAGGGTAAAGAAGGCAGCTGCGAGAAGGAGAGGGGGCCTCGCAGGAAGGTCCTCTAACAGGAGGAACCACACTACTAATGAGTGAGTCACGGTGAAACTGCTACTAGGGATCTGGTAGTGAGGCCAACACCGGGAGACAGCCGAGGGCAATGGAATGAGCATGGCGTACGACAGCAGAAGACCGCCCTCTAATCCGAATTTGGCTGTGACTTTGGAAAAATCACTTGGCTTCTCTGAGCCTCTTCTTCTTCCAGTGTAAAACATGGATATTGTTCGCTCATCACAGAGAGCTAGAATGAGGATTAAATGAGGTGGTATATGTGTGTGAAACCACAAAGCCTGTATAAATATCAGTCATTATGATTATTATGGAAGTTTCATTCATTCTTTCATTAGACAGTCACGGGAGGCCTTCTATATGCCAAACCCTGCACTCGGTGACGGTGACACAAAGGTGAGCACATCAGAAATAACAACATAAAAGCCCTCCAGCGACTAAATCTACAGGGGCAGACAAACAAAGAAACACTGTGGAAATAGTATAATGCAAGGGTCAGCAAACTTTATTATGTTTAGGGCAAAATGTAAATATATGAGGCTCAACTAACAGCTATTCTAGGGAGGCAGGCCAAGACAATACACAATATGCAAATAAATAGATCTATCTGTGTTCCCCCAAAACATGATGGAAGACAAGGACAGAGGGTGGGCAGAACTGGGTTTGGTGGGCCCTTGGAGGCCACGCTAAGACCTTGGATTTTATCTCAGAGTCAGGACTAAATAACCCACCCTCACCCCACCTGATGTACAGTGGCATTGTCCAGAGACCGTTCTTGAGGAACTTAAGGTGTTAAGGAGGCTCATTAGAAAGCTTTCCACGTCCTGTGAATCCTGGTCTTGTATATTCTCAGTACACAGCATGTTAAAGGCTCTCAGAGTTCTTGCAGAAAAGAAATCCATTTAACTCTACTACATTCACATTTACTTCATTAGAGAAATCTTTTTTCCAAAGGACACCTAACAACCCCCTGGATCCAGTGTTCCATGATGCATACACTTTGCAAAACACTAACAGATTGACCAAAAGCAAACTCCTTAGCAGCATATTCATAGCCATGATCTGCCTCCAGACACCTTCCCTGGCCTCACTGTCCACTGTTCCTAACACTCTGGACCCCACCAACACTCATGGCTTCCTAATACACCACACTATCTCATGCCCCCTTACATTTACACGTTCTGTTCAGTATGCCTGGAGTGTTCTTCTCTTCTCTGTCTTAAAATCCAACTCAAGAATGTCCTCCCTTGTGAAATCCTAAACAACACGTGTCCCTGAACCTATCCTGCCTTACACAAGACACACATATGCACACATCCTGTACACACAAGTGCACATGCATATGCATGGATATACATGTACAGGTGCATGCATACACAGGGCACTATTCTCCTCTCCATATCACTTCATATCTTGTGCTTAATTCTGTTATTATTCACATTATATTGCATTGTAAGTATATGTCTACCTCTTCATGCCCTCCCTTAATAAGGACCACGCAGTGCCTGCTCAGTACTAGATACTGCGTAGCTGATATTTAAGTGGATGAATTAATTCACTCATTTACTAATTTCATCTGTGAGAAAAGCATACTATGCATTCCATGCCTATTAAAGTCCTAACTGCTCTCCCTTATTCTACTGCGGGAATATAGAGCTTATTCAATTGGAGGGAAGTCCAAGGTAACATAAGCAGGCATTTCTAGTCTTTGATCCTATGTTGAAAGACACAGACTTCATTATCTTCATTTCAGGTTCTGCACATGCAGTTGCCACACTTTCGTGAACTCACCGACTGTGCTATCCTGGCTGTCAGCTAGCTGCACGAGAGATCGTTGACACGGATGTCAGGAGGTCAGGTGTATCCCTGTCTTCCCATCATGCAGTGCCAATGGCGGACTGAGCAGAAAGTATGTCTCATGATTACTGACACCAGTGCTTCTCAAGCTTGATCAGGCATCAGAATTACATGGAGGGCCCATTAAAACACAGATTGCTGGGTTCTACCCTAGAGTACAATTCAGTAGGTCTTGGGTGGGCCTCAGAATGTGCATTTCTAACACTTCCTGGGGAATGCGGTGTTACTAGTCCAGGGATAACATTTTGAGAACTGCCGATCTGTGGTTCACTGACTGCTTCCCAATCACTTGTATCACTGGTACTAGCGATACAAGTGTGCAGCTACCTGACTGCAGCTCTCCTCGAGACAGCAAAGAAGACCAGCACTAGACTTGGATTCTAAAGACTAGACTTGGGACAACTGGCAAATCCTGGAACTTTAGAACACCTAAGCTTCTTCCACTGAAACTGGCAATTACAAGCCCACCATCACCTCCCTTCACTGGTTTGCCATGAGGGGAATACTATGAATACTATGGATACTATGGATACTATGGAAAATGTCCTACAAGTGTCTATACCCTACAAAGCCCTAAATAATGAGATAAAATAAACATATGTGAATGGTACCAAAAAATGTAAGATGTATAGACACACCTATAAAGAAAGGTAATTGAGAAAGAGTTCAGAGATGAAACTTCTCCACATTAATCAAAATTTTTTCACACATGAACAGGTAGCAATAGAACTTTGACTTTAATTATGGAAGGGTTAGATCGTTCCTTTTAATCACTGATAAGTATTCCATAGTATAGATGTACCACAGAATTTGTCTGTTTAACCATTCACTCATTGAATGAGAAAGCATTTTTTTTAAAGACATGGAGAATGAGAACAAGTGGTATTAAGGAAACACTGAGGATTTTTTACCTTATCCTATCTTGTTCCAAAAAGTATTTAAGATTTAAGACAGAGACAAAGGGTAGATTCATTAGGTTAGAGCAATTTGTTTGTCCAGAGAAGTGATCGGCAAACTTTTTCTGTAAAAGGCCAGATAGTAAATAACACAACCCTTCAGCTCTGCTGCACAGAAGCCTCCATGGATATGGATGGGCATGTCAATGTCAACATGTCAATGAATGGACATGGCTCTGTTCCAATAAAACTTTATTTACAAAAACAGTCCCAGGACTTGGTTTGCTGGTCCCTGATTTAGAGGAATAATGGAAAGTAAAGTTGAAAAGGCAGGCTGTGATTGTGGAGAGCTTTGAATGCCAAATCAATCATTTAGACTGTGCTTGGTAAGCACTGACAAGTCCCCAGAGATCATTTGAGCAGACATTGGTGGCAAGAGAAACATTTTAATTACAATGAAAGTGAGATGTTTGAAAGATAAATCTGGAAGTGACAGATAAAATTAGTTCATGGTGTGAACAAGAGAAGACAGAGGAGGGAGACAGGTTAAACAACTACTGTGATTGTCCAAGCTAAAAGTAATGCTGGTATAATTGGACAGAAAAGGATGCAAGTAAATGTTAAAGAGACCTGACCCTGCACTGGGACAAACAAGTTGGAAAATAATGATCTTACTTATTTGCATTAATCTTCCTTAAGTGTATGTACAGTTCACATTTAGTTCAATGTTTAATCATTGAAGTGTTTTGGGTCTCTATTGATAAGCTTGATGGGGTTTTTGTGACTGAAAATACGCCATAAGAACTTAATGCTTTATATCAATTAGCCTATGGTAAAAGTTGGTTTGGTTATACATCATTTCGCTTGAAGTCAGTTTCTAAGAACCTGTCAATGACAGGAAGTGAGGACTTACTATACAAGCTTTGGAATGAAGCAGACCTGAGCTTCAGTCATTTGTTCTACCATTTACTTGAGCAAGTTATGAAATCTCAGCTCCAGTTTCCTCATCTGCAAAAGGAGTGAGAACAGTATGTTCCTCGGGGTGCACCGGGGCAGACTGAATGAAATCATTCAGGGAAAGCCCTTGGCGCAATCACCGGTATTCAGCAGCTGGTCATTAAATGGTACTGATCACAGCACTGCTTGTGCCGAAAGGTCCCTTTCCAGTCCCCATCCCTGTTCTATCAACAATTTTGCAAACTAATTTTTTCACTTTAAGTACCATGAGCGTTGTATGATTCCCATTGGGTGAAAGTTCTATAGTTTGACTTCCCCCCTTTGGTGGGATGTCTTGTATGTTTCCAATATTCGCTACTTTTTAAATCACATATGATGTGTTCAACATCAACTGGAAGAAAAATTGAACTTAAAAATTTTTAAATAAATTTGTTGAGAAAGAACAATGCTTGACTATTCCCAAATATTATTAATTCTCTCCTGCTAATTCTCCCACCTCCCTACTTGGGTTATATTAACTTTGGGATACAACATTCAGCTTTTTTTTAACTGAGAAGACTCCAAATTATGGGACCATATCACAGGCCACAGGCAGAAAGAGCTAGAAACCTGTATTTTCCTCCCTTCCTACATTCACGTGTGCCACCTTCGGCAATGCTCATCCCTTTCTTGAAGAATCTTACTGAACACAAAGAGAATTAGGCCACCCATGCCAACACCCTGAGTTGGTCCTACTGTTCCCCCAATACTGTACCTCCAAAGGCTTATGGTCAAGATCCTGAGGTAGCACAGGTGAGACATTAAGAAATCATTTTAAGGCGACATAACGAGAGTCACCAACTTCTCAACCTGAAATAACTGGGTTATCTCAGACCAGGGCGTTTCCTCCACCATTCAGCACTTCCACCTGTTAGATTAATTACTTGCAGTAGTCCACTGCTAGTGCCAAACTGTAGATTAGGAAGGACTGCAAATCACTTTGGATTGCAAATAATAACAAAGAAAAAAAAAAGCTCCTCCACTCAAAAGGGCTTAAACAGGAATGTTTCAAATATGAGGATGAATCCCATTAAATCACCACTTTTCCAGATCCCCCTGCCCCCCCCAAAAAAGGTCCAGTGTCAGCAATTTCATACTTTCAACCTATTACTTGACCATTGGGTAAAATGTTGGAATTTGATTTCAAACAGGAATGAATCATTACACAAATATTTTTGAGCGCTTACAGTGTGGCCGTAGGGGTTTAGACCATGGATATATAATTCTACACAAGACAAGCACAGTTTTTGTCCTCTTGGAGTTAACTCTGCTGTGGCAAAAAGCAAGTAATAGTTCTGCCAACAAAAAAAAAAAGAGTTAACAAGCTCATTAAAATAGTGAAAAGAGGAATTATTGCGTGCTTGAAGCTGGAGCAAGGACACGGGCTCAGAGGGGAAGTCTGAGAGGCGCCAGCCAAGTGACCAGCTCCGAGGATGCCTTCCAGGCAGAGATAAGCCAGGAGCAGACTCTGAAATGAACTGGGGCTGGTGAGTTCTGGAATCTATCAGGAGGTCAGCGTGTGGCTAGAATGTCATGAAGTGGGTTCCCAGGACACAAGCCATACCTGAGCTGGTGGCTGTGTGAGGGAAGTGAGATGTTTTGTACTAGAAGTGGATTTAGATTTAGGTTTGGACTGGGCTACTCCTACTGGAAAATGAGATATCTCTGACGCTGAAAGTGAGCAGCAACCAATCGATCTGCCTCTTGGTTGTTCCGCAGAGTGGGGGATGGAAGCACTGGTGGGAGACAATAGAGCCATTTCCTCACTGTACCAAACTACATTCAGTTGTCCTGCAAACCAGCTCCACAAGCTGGAGAGGAAGCCAAGGACAGATCTGGGAAGAGGTCGAACTTTATTTTAGAAACCAAAAGGAAGCAGTATGTTTTTGGAACAAACACTTGATTCACCAAAATCAGAGACGGGGTCGTAGAAGCCTAACACAGAAGGGAGGGCAGGGTTTGCTTCCCTGTGGCTCTCAGTGGTGACTGGGTCTACATTGTTTGGGCATACTTTAAAAGCCAGCAGAAACCTCCAATAAAATGAGATAAATTTTCATAGCTACCCCTAGGGCAGAAGGTGACTCAAAGGCTGCCCCACTGGCCTGTTGTCATATCCAGGAAAGACAGACAAGTTGTGTTGGATGCTACAAGGCCAGTGGCAGAGAGAAGCCACAGCTGGGTTCCGGCCAAGCTCATAAAGACTGGGGAAGATTCTGGAGGGGAAAGGCCCAGATGCCAGTGGGCATTCCAGCAGTTAGGCAAAGCATACACAAAGCACAGTGTCCAAAGGAGTGAGGCTCAGTAGGTGGTGGGGGTCCCAAGTGAACATACATATAGTGTGTTATCAAGGGGCAGAATGTGACACATGGCAGCAAACACCTGAAAGCCCAGGCTAGAGCAGAGGTGGCAGTGAGAGGACCCTGTCCCCAGGAAGAAACTGGATCGCAAGCTGGACCAAGACTCCAGACCTTGCAAAAGGCCAATGGGATGAGACATTTGGTTGGAACTGGAGTGAAAAACAGAAAGAGATCTCCAAGAGGCTGGGGCTGTTTACTCAAATCCAAAGGGATCTAACACCTGAGCAGAGAAGAGCTGGAAGATAGTCAGCAAGTCTGGCCTGAGAGAAGGCAGCAAAGCGGGCAGGGCAAGGCAGGGTTTCTTTGGCCTCACAGGACAATTTCAGCCCGATGACAGCAGCCATCCAACTTCACCCCTTTGCTTTCCACGAGAAGCTCTCTTCTCCCTCGCCGCCTTTCCCGGATTATGTCTGGGCATGTTAAAATTCTGACGTGAGCTATTGGAAACATAACTTGCTACCCGTGTATAACGATGTAATAGAAGAATGAGGACATACTGTGAGCGTCACACGAGACTCAGGAGCACTGGGCCACTTGTCACCTTGGTTACCGCAATCAAAACAACAATCCAGCTTTCCTGAAGCTGGAGTTTAATGACGGTGCTCAATGATAATTGTGTTGCACAGAGAGTAAGTAATCCCACAGTGCATTATAAACAGAGATGCTAGTATCCAACATCATCAATGACAGAGAAAAATACCGTGTAACTGGACAAAGTACATTTCTCAGGCTGTATGTGCAGCTCACGCCAAAAACACAAGGAAATCTCTTTCAGCTCAGCTTGGAATCATTGCTTTATCTTAGCCTCCTTATTTTCCTCTCCACCCCAGTTTTTAGGGAGGGATAGCTTCATGAATTCTTTAAAAACATAAATATGCTTATAAACCCAGACACGCATATCACTAGCACTGCAGGTAAATCAGACAAAAATGTAATGATTACCATAAAAAATTCGCATTTGAAGTAGATCTAAGAACTTCTTCTTATGCGATCAGGGCAATCTATAATCCAGGTTTATCTCCGTGAAGCAGACTGTTTCCTTCTAAATGCCTGACGCGAATATGAAAGCCCACCCTCCTTCCTCTTTCCCAGTGTCCCTCCCCCTTGGCTGGGAAGAAGGGCCTGGGCTCTTGGTCCACTGCTGCCACCCACTGGTTAGGGAACCAAGTCACAGCTTCCCTGGGCTTGGGTTTCCTCCGTCTTTCCAAGGTCAAAATCATCGTGACTCTGCAATTAAGTACGAGTTCAATGATCTCCTTTCTCTATTTCAAAGCCTGTTCCCCTTTCCATCGCCCATCCAGATCTCAGAACAAGAGAGCAGTCTGGACAAGAAGGAAGGAAAGAAGCACACAGTGAAGCCAACTTCAGTTTTCTTTCCCGCTCTGACTCATCATTTGGGCTGAGGGCCCAAAACCAGCTTACTCCAGTTCCCACATCTTATTTCAAGTTTGCATGGAAAGTCTGATACGTTGCTGATCAGGCAATGAGCGGACCACCCATGGTCAGGTGTCTACCTCTGGACTGATTTGCTCTGGCCAGGGGTGGGGGGTTTCTGGTACTGATACGACTGTCCAATCTGTCCCCAATGGTCGTTCCCCAAAAATGGGACTACAGTAGGGTCCCCAGGAAACCATACTCTTCCTTGGGCTCTGACATAACTTAAACTTCAGCTGTCACTTTCTTTCATTGCATGTGCTATTTCCTTGACTTTAAGGAAAGTCAACAGAGAGCTGATGTCAGGCATAGAGTTGTAATCAAGTCTCTCTTGAGTGGCTACCCCATTTTCCTGCTGTGTGGCCACAGGCAATGACCTAACCTCTCAGAGCTTCCATTTTTTTCCCCTATGAAATGAATCTGTTTCATGGGACTGTACAAGAAATTTTTTTAAAAAAACATCCTTTTATGTAAACTACTCAGCATAAAGCCTGATGCACAATCAATGCAAAATTAATGTCAGTTGTTATCATCATCATCATCCTCATCTAATCAGGAAGGCCATTTTCAGAGCTTCGAGTTGAGCGCCAAAGTTGCTCCCAGCCAAGCTCAGCCACCCCTGCCACATTTATTACATCACACATAATCAGCTGGTCATGGGTTGAAACGCTTGCTGTTACTACCCAGGATCGGAGCCCTCCCATCCAGCAAGGCGAGTGGAGTAGATGAAGTCAGTTCTGACCCACTCCCACCAGAAACTGGATAGGCCAGAGGTGCCGAGAGACACTGTGTGCGATGAGGGGGAAGAGGCAGCACCTGCAGCTTTATGATTCCTAGAGGCTGCAGCAGGATTCCTGAGAATGATGGGAAAGTTAAGTAAGCCATCAGAGATAGGATTCTAAAGGTAAATCCGATCCTGCGTCAAGAAGTCTTGCCGGGAGGAAAACAGTCCCTGAGAGTAGGAGAATGTTTCAAGGGGCTCGTCAATACACCCTCAAAAACAGAAGAGGCCCCTTGTTGTGATTTTGTGAGGCTTGGTGCCCCTGCAGCACCATCTGGCTGCTGGGCTGCGCACATCCTCAAGACCATAAAGACCAAGCAACTGGAAAAGAGATAGGTGGCTGGGGTCAGTTGGCACCTTCCTTCCTTTAGTTGCTCCTGGTGGGAAGAACCTTGCCCAGAGATGATATTAAACACTGATTCAGAGAAATTTACAATCTAAATCACAGCAGGAACATTTGGGGGTGGGAATGGAAAGATACGTAGGCAAGGAAACGACCCTGGATCTCAGAGAGCTGAGTCAGCAATATACCAGCTCAGAGACCCTGGGCAAGCAACCCAAACTCTAGGTAATAAAAGGGAATTTAATAAAATCAATAATTTTCAAGCTTCTCCACCAAGCCCTGGAGTTCTTCTATAAATTCAGAGGCTACAGCAGGTTTTTTGGGAAAGATATTAAGTGCAAGTATGGGTGAGTCTCTGAGTCCCACCACCTCCTCCACAGCTCCTTCAGCTAGACACTCTTTGCCCTTTTGATGTTCTTTATGCAATTTTAAGGAAAAATCCTCTATATTTTTAAGCAAGAAAAAGAACTAAATGATATTCAAATCCATTCCAGCCCTGATGGCCTAGATTCCAAATGGAGGGGATGGGATCACCTTGAGAAGAGGCTGGAAGGGAAGGTCAGCAAGAGACCATGAACAGCCTGGCACCCTATGCTTGGGCACTTGTGCTGCACCCAGTAGGGAGCTGTGAAAGAAGGGCAACCTGACCAGGTCACCGTGCTAGCAAAGCCCCGCCAAGAACTGCACGAGCAGAGGGCACCCCGGAAGTTGGGGGATAAAGCGCAGAGACCCCGTGACCCCAGCACTCTCCAGACTGGAAGCAGGTTATCAGTGTTTTATCAGAGCGTGAAAACCACCGACAGAAAAATGGGTGGGGGAGCAGGCAGCATCCTTCACTAGTAAGCAATCTCCCTCCTGCTTTGGGTTTTTTCATTCCTGTGTTTGTTTCGCTTTTGTTTTTTTATCTTCTAAAGCCATTCCCACCTCAAAAAGCAGAGCAAACATAGCTCTTTGCACTTGCAGTCCGTGTTGCTGACCAGTCCCCTTACAACAGATGAGCCCAGTGACACCATGGCAAAGGGCATGTCTTCAGCTAGTTAATAGAGGCAGGACCCTGCTCCCAGCCAGATCATGTCAATGGCTGGCTGCCTGTGCTGGACGGGCCCCCTCCTCCCCGAAACTCAGATGCTCCCAAGCTCCCAGTTATGCAGCTGCACCTCCCTAACTGGCTTCGAAAAAGGACTTTCAGAATGTCTCCATCCCAGCAGCTTCCTGGCCCACCACGCCTTCCATTATGTGGGCCAGAGAAGAGAATTCCCAAGATGTCCCAGTGTACTTGTTAAAGACAGAACAGCCCCATCTACACCTCTGATTTACAACACGGCATGCAATAGACATTTTTCTTATGTTCTTGAGTCCAGCACAACCAAGCAAAAGCAGACATTTACAGCTGGTGCAAAGAGAAGATGCTATGTCTTTAAAAACACCTACATATGACATTCCCCAGCTGTCTGGCAGCCTGGCACGGCTGGCTCACTGAGACGCAAGGTGCCATTCCTGTGGCTGTGGCTCGGAACCTGATTCCGCCAGCTTATGCCCCAGCACCAGGCTCTCCTGTCACTCACTCTGGTTGCCTAGTAACCCTTCTGGGGTATGTGCACACGTTATTCTTCTGCCTGGGATACCCTTCCCTCAGAGTGTTTTTAGTGATTCATGCACTTAAATAATCTTTGAGTTAATTCAACAGAGGAAAAACTGGATGACAACTGCTTCTTGAAATCATAGCCACAAAATTTTGGAACCAGGGAACTGAAATGTCAAATTTTCAATAATTTTCAAGTCCAACCCATACAGTTTGAATTTAAAGGAACAGACCCAGAGAGGGTATATGCCTTCTCAGAAATAACCCAGGAATAACCAGTGCTAACAGTTATTGATGCTAGGGCAGAGGAGCGGTCTCACACACATCACCCCACGTAATCCTCACAAAGACCCTATGAGGTAAATGCTGCTATTAGCCTCATTTCACAGATGAGAAAACTGAAAGGGGATATGACTAGCCCAAGTTATATAGGCTTGATGGTGTCAGATAAGGTGACACCATCGGGCACCATCGGATGTACACACAGGTGACAGAGTGGGGTGGGGCAGGCAGGGAGAGAGAGAGAAAAGGTGCAGAAGAGGATTCTCTCCAAGAACAGGTCGATCCCTTCACCTCTCCGGACCTCAGCTGCTGTACCTGGGAATTGAGGATAATTATACTTAGCTGCAAAGCACTATACAAATGAAAGAGAAAAAGGTGTTTTTTCAAGATGAAAAGAGAGTTTATTATTTTCTGTTTAAAAGAATAATACATGTGCTTGCTTCAGCAGCATATATACTAAAATTGGAA
>PVKU01011044.1:0-46795 GCA_004027475.1 Anoura caudifer | reverse complement strand
CTATTGTAAATTGTGCTGCTATGAACATTGGGGTGCATAGGTTCTTTTGGATTGGTGTTTCAGGGTTCTTAGGATATAATCCTAGCAGTGGAATTGCTGGGTCAAAAGGCAGATCCATTTTTAGTTTTCTGAGAAAATTCCATACTGTTTTCCATAGTGGTTGTACCAGTCTGCAATCCCACCAACAGTGCACTAGGGTCCCCTTTTCTCCACAACCTCTCCAACACTTGTTGTTTGTTGCTTTGTTTATGATGGCCATTCTGACTGGTGTGAAGTGGTATCTCATTGTGATTTTAATTTGTTGATGCAAAATGTGATGCAGGTTCATCACTCGCTCAGTCATTTTGAATGCAATGACCACACAGTACACATGCTCACTTAATGGCATCTACCACCCCCACTGACTAGTATAGTGAAGTTATCATTATTCATACATCAGCATTCCAGTCCACTTTCATTGGCTGCCAGGTTACATCGATGTCATGCAAACTGTTCTTGTTATATTAATAATGGTTGGGCTTTTTTCTGGACAGGTCTTGTATGTGTATGCTGAAGGAGCTCACTAAAGGCTATTAAAATCACTCAACCTGTTTTTATTGTTCTACTGGTACCTTGACTGTATATATGTCCTTTAAGCTAGAGTGGCCACATCATTTATAAAACAAACTGGGACACCTTTGAGAAGAAGGGAGGATTCTATTAATAAATATGTTAGAACAACTGGCATAAACTAGAATAAAGGTGGCAAGACAGGATCTGTGTTCACCTTAATTATGACATTTAAAAATAATTGTTAAAGTCGACACTCGTTTTGTACTTACTGAACACCTAGTAAGTGCCAGACACTAGAGATGCAATGTACAAACAGAGTCATAGCTTCTGCCTTGGCCAGGTGGGTCACTTGCTTGGAGTATTGGAGGATCACCAGAAGGCTGCTGGTTCAATTCCCAGTCAGGGCATCTACCTAGGTTGCAAGTCAAGGTGCAATTGATGTTTCTCTCTCTCCTTCTCCCTTCCTCGCTCATCTCTCTAAAATCAATAAACATATCCTTGGTTAGAATTTTTTTTTAAAAGTCATAGCTTCCACCTTCAAGGAGATTATAGGCAGGTGAGAATCAGTAAACTTCCCAAAGGTAAAAGGAAAGGCTAATAAAGAGTAAGATGAATGGTTTTACCTGCTTGATTTTGTAGTTGTCATTTGAGTTTTTATTGGGTTTTATTTGGTGAAGTAATACAACCCACAGCCTTCTGAAGTGGATAGTACTGGAGCCTACGTTCTCTTCATTAGTTGGGCCGTTTGTCTCCCAGCCATGCCAGCAGCTCCTGGCTCACAGCTGCCGCCCTCTCTGCACAGTTGCCTTTGACCCTTGAACTTGCACCCTACCTCCCCTGGGGTTACATAAGGCTGGCCTCCATGACTCAGGCCCTCTTCTCTGGGTCAAGCCAAGCTAGACTTGATGGAATATTACCTACCCGGCGGCTACTGAGTGTTTGCAGTGTGGCTTGGAACTGAATTTTGTAAACTTACCTACTTTTAATCAATTTCAACTTAAATAGCCACATGCAACTATTGTATTGAACAGCACACTTCTATCTTCAAAAAAAAAAGTTGTGTAGAGTCAGGTGTCCCCCTGGCTAGAACGACCTTCAGGGTCCCAGAAAGCCAACAGCCCTCACATGGGTTTGCTGGTCTGCGCGTTGTGATTCCCAGAGCACAGTGTCCTGCAGTCTGTTCTGAAGGATCATTAAAGGGAGTTTGGAGTTGCTTCTTTTGCTGTGACTTCAGGCTTATGGAAGAATTCCTAGTCAGTCTTTTCCTGTGTTTTTGAGGGAGGTACTAGAGTTTGACTTGTAAGAAAGCTGACATTTCTGTCCAGCTTCTGAATGGTCTAGAAATGAAACTGTGAGGCCTCCATTCCTGGAACCATTTCAGTTTGGGTCTTGGCTCATTGGAGCATCTTTGATTTGGAAATAAAGGATCAGGTTTGGTCAGTGCAGAGGGGAGCAGCACAGGGCAAAGTAATACATGAGGGAAACATAAAAAGACTCTATTAGTGTGAACCTTAAAAAAAAACCTCTCCTATCAAAAATCCAGTGTGAAGTGTGAACAGAGGAATATGAAAATATATTTTCTGCATTAGAGAAAATAAATGTCGGTTTTCATTGTCTTGTGTATAGAAAATGCTTAGGAAAGAAAATCATTGAAACTACTGGGTGGGTGTGCAGTATCCTGTTGCACAGGGCTGCTGGCTTTAAGTCCAGATGCTACTGCTTACTTTAGGTGGAGTCTGAAGAAAGTTATCCTGTGAGCCTCAGTTTTCTTGCCTATAAATGGGGATACTGAGATTTACATGGAGTAACAAAATGTCTTGGCTCTAGCCTTGGTGGGGAGCCTCAGCTGGTTAGAGCATTGTCCTGTGCACCAAAAGTTTGAAGGTTCGATTCCCGGTCAGGGCTCATATGGGAGGAAACTGAAGCTGCTGGATGTTTTTCTCTCACATTGATGTCTCTGACTGTCTGTCTGTCTGTCTTTCTCCTTTTCTTTCTTTCTCTCTCCCTCTTCCTCCCTCCCTCCCTCCTCTCTCTCTAAAAAACAAAATTGATAAACATTCCTTAAGTGAGGATTTAAAAAATGTTTTGGACCTGTACGTTGTTAGAGGAAGCATAAGCATAAGCCCTTGTGATAGTGCGTTGGGCTCTTTTGTTTGTGTTTTCCTTTGTCTTCTGTAGGGTTTATTGACCTCCATTATGTCAATCTAGATTAGTGGTTGTAATTTTCAATGTCTAAATGTTCCAAGCAGGTAATTTAAACAGTGAATCAGCCAAGTAAAGACTGTGAGGAATTGAGAGCTTACCTATCTAAAGGGGCAGCCCTACTCAGTGCTGTGCTGTCACTGCACGTAAATGCGGGCCCCGCATTGCCACTTTTGTAAAATAAGTTAAAGACTGACTTTTAATAGAGTCTACGGAACAAACAAATCTCATTTATTGTCCACATCCAGCCTGTAGGCCGCTAGTTTGCAACTTGCATCTCCTTCCAAAAAGGATGTAAAATGAATTATGTTCAAATATAGTATTGAGTAGGGGAGAAAAACAGGAAAGAATGAAAGAAATAGAAGAAATTGTTTTCTGTTGATCAATAAGAATTTATTGTATTCTATGAGGCTGAATGCCGTAGGAAATGCTAACAAAATGGAAAACATTCTTATTGACCTCCCAGAGCATGGAAGATCCCTAGAGAGGGGTGCAAATGTGTGGAGTCTTGGGAACGAGAAAGAGTCCAGACGTAATTGGTGTGAGATCAGTGCAGACCAGTGCCGCTCAGAGTGCAGTCTGTCTGCAGGCTGACCTGGGCCGCACCGTTTGCCAGTCTTCTGTGACGTGCTGAGAACCGAAACTGACAGTACGTGCTTAGGAACTGCCAGACCAGTTGGACAGAGTGCTTTTGTTTGTTTTAATCTACTAAAAAATTGAGGCTTCTATTTTATAGGTCTTTATTTTGTCTTACCTTTAAATTTTCATTTTTCTAATCGTTCATATTTATTATTTCTTTCAAAATATAAATCAGCAGCAGGTTGGCTAAACAAAAACCAAACAATGAATAAATCACTCTTTCTTCACCACAGATACGTTGAGAAGCACTGGAAAAGTGGGCGAGCAAATAATTTGCTATTAGATGCTGGTTAGTAGCTCTAGATTAATTAATTCTGATTGATACTATAAAAACTATCAGGAAGATCATCTTTAAATGGGTTTATGACAGTCCACCAAAGCTGTTTTCTTTTTTTAATTGAATTCACTGCGGTGACATTGGTTCACAAAATCATACAGGTCTGAAGTGGACAGCCAATCAAACATCACCTGCACTCTGCAGCGTGTGCCCACCGCCCCAGGCAAAGCTGTTTCCTTGTGAGAAGCAAGGCAAACACAGGGTGGGGCAAAGTAGGTTTACAGTTGTTCGTGTGGAGCATAACATGATCATTAATAATAACATAAGGATAAACTCGGTTTCGTACACTCAAAACTGTAAACGTACTTTGGCCCCATCCTGTAAATAGAAGACAGGCAACTACATTCAAGGGAAAGCTTAACCAATTACTTATAAACTATTTGGAAATTGAGATTGGCTGAAATTTGAAAATTTGAAACATGAAAAAATGACATTCCGGTCAGCCACTCTAATAAATTCGCAACCAACTGGCCCTTGCAAATTCAGGGTGAAATCAAAGCATTGTGGGGGGGGGGATCCTTAATTATTTAGCTAATAGACAGATTGAAAAGTTAATCATTCAGCAACTTGATATCCACTGATTCAAAATTCCAGGATTGAAGAAAACTCTGTGGAGGAGGTAAGATAGGTAGATCACATGTTTCTCTCCTTACCACATTGGCAGGAAGGTGGAAAACTCTGTGGGCCAAGAGGGCTCACGTGGGCATAGAGCATGAGGTAGACACGGCGGGAAGAAGTACTTGGGATAGAACCACGGGCTGGGTCTGTGTTTCTGGCCATTCCAACCTTTTCTTCTTTAAGGACTTTGCTAATATTTTGTTCTGTCCCTTTCTCTTTCATGGCATCATTTTTTCTTCTAATCTATGGACTTACCATTCATCAGTTACTAAATTAATAAATATCGGCTTTGTTGAGGAAGCAAATTCTCAAATGTGCCTTTCTTCTTTCACAGACATTAACTGAGTTACTTGGTACCAGTCACTATACTAGTAGGTGCTGGAAATCTGTTCTCTGAAGTCACCTTCCAGGGGTGTCCAGCCCATGGGCTGCATGGGGCCCATGATGGCTAAGAATGTGGCCCAACATAAAATCATAAGTTTACTTAAAACCTTTCTTTCCTCATGAGTTTTCATTAGTGTTTGTGTATTTAACGTGTGGTCCAAGACAACTAACACTTCTTCCCCTGTGGCCCAGGGACACCAGAAGTTTGGACACCCCTGCTGCACAGTGTTTGAAGTCACATCAGCCCTCACACTATTCCGCCCCACATTCAGTGAGGAGGTCAGAGCACCAAGATACCAGTACTTGGGACTGGAAGAATGGGTCTGTGGAGAGCACGGAGGCGCAGGATGGGTACTGGTGCCCTGCCCCGCTCTGAGGGTCTCGGTGTTGGAGCGCAGGTGTTTGCATGGTGTCAGAAGCCCAGTAGGGTGTTCGTGCAAAAGCTTCCATAAAAACGTTCACAGCAACTTTATTCGTAACAGCCCAAACCAAAAGCAACCCGGATGTTCAACAGGTAAATGCTTAAACAAGCAGTGGTGCACCTGTGCTTTGGAGTACTACTCAGCAAGCCCAGACGTGATCACACCATTGGTAAACATTCTGGTGTACGCCTCTGTACAGTAGCATCTCCAGTGTACTTTAGATATAACCATAGAAGCACTATCATGCCTTACAAGCAAGGTTGATAATTTCTTGCTTTCTTTAAATAAACAGTGTTAAAATTTCTCTGTTAGTCTCATAAATGATTTTTACAGTTGCCTCATTCAACATAATTAAGTTCCACACACTGCATTTAGTTAATGTGTTACTTAGTTATCATTTAATCTGTAACATTTTGCTCTTTCTTTTTCTATTAAAAAATTAGTCTTGTGTTCTGGAGTTTCTCACCTCTTGAATTTTTGTGGTTTGCATCCCCATTGTGTTTCTTAATGTGCTCGGTTATCTTCTTTATTTCCTATAAACTGTCATTTAAACTAGAGGCTTTATCAGATTGAGATTCAGGATTCTGGCTTATTTTGAAGGTGATTCATGTATTTCTTATTGCTCTACATTAGAGGATGCATCATGTCTGGTGTCTGTCTTTTTGTTAAGATTGATCATCATACTTTTATGTTATCAGTTCATCCATTATAAATCGCCCCACAAGGTTTTCTTACCTCATGGTATTATAAGCACTTGATTATTATTGCCTGGATTCATTATTCTGATAGGGAATGCACAATGGTGTTATTCATGCTCTTATCATTCCTCATTCATTTATTAGCTGGGTTTTTTCCTAAAGAACAGCTTTCTCTAAACAAGTATTTGATTACCCTGAGGTGCTATTCAAACAGGAAAGAATACATGTTTGACTTTCCCTTTATGTATCAGCATCAAAAATTTTAAAGGTAAGGGGATGATAGGAAAATTGTTCAGATTGATGAAAATGTACAAGAGGAAGCCATGTGAAGTAAATGTCAGAAGACTGTGGAAAGGGTGCTTGATGTCTTTTTAATGCCGTACTTATTATCTCACTAGCTAGTTAGACGTATCCCTCCCACCGTCCCCACCCCTGATGTCAGCACCTGGCTGTCACTCTCTGTGGGGATGCAGGCGTGAACCAAATGTGTATTTCCTATCAGTTTTTAAGAAAAGAGTTCTTACATGTATTCTCTAAGTTAAATGTTTAGAGGTTTTGTTAATATGAGACAAAATGGATATTGATCCGTTGAGCTTGGGGAAAAATGCAATCCACGGTGACAAGATTCAGAATCATATCATATTATATGATATCATATCATCAATCTGATATTTAAATGGTGGCTGACTTTCCAACATGCCTAATTCTGTGGTTTTATTCTGAACTGTGGTTTATTTCTGTTGCCTATAAGAGCATTGGAGATTATTAGCTCCTTGCTGTTACATAGATGATCCACCCTCTAAACATAATTTATGCCCATCACCAAAATTGCTCTTAATGTCCCTGCAGTCTAAATATTTTATGTTTACATTTGTTTGCTCTGCTTCCATGGAGCACTCTCTAGTCAGCTTGTATAAAATCAGCACCTTTTCATCCCTGCCACATAGATCATGGTGGGAGACTGATGTTTTAGAGTGAAAACAAGTCTTAAAACAGTAAAAGTCTGTTTAAAAACCCATAGTTTGTCTTCTATTTGGAAAAAAATAGAATTATAGATCCCCCAACACACAATATTGATGAGTTCCATTAAAGCCCATGAGAAATTTAATTTTTAATGAAGTTGTTCTTTCACGTATGCTGAGCACATTGATTTAGGAAGTTGCTATTCATACCACTTGAAGGCAAGTGTAGAAACTGCTTCATAGAAACAAAGATAAATGGTGGTGAGAAGGGACTTGACTTCCTAGGGTGGTGAACACACAGTACAGTGCACAGATGCCGTGTTGTGGAATTGTGTACCTGAAACCTGTATAGATTTGCTAACCATCACCCCAGTAAATTCAATAAAATGCTTTAAATAAATAATAATGATGTGTTAAAGCTAAGAGAAGTTTCTCAAACCCTGGGCAAAGGATGGAGCTTCACTGTATTCCAATACATTGAAATATATACGAATATATTTAAAATAATTTTATTTTCAAAATGTCCTTTTTTATTGCTCAGTTTAAGCCAGTAGATAGTGAATCACTACAATTTGATTTAACCCATCTTTCCATAAATGGCTTTGCACGTTCCAAGAGTTTTATCATGCCAGACCCCAGAAACACTAATAATAGCATGCAATCCATGGATATCGTCTGCTCACATCTTCATAATGACCATTTTAGGCCTAAAACATATAATTAAGCTCCCAGCACTGAGCATTTCAATGAAGGATATTGCTAAGTAACCAGTCTGCAACCTACTTAATTAGCATAAACAAAAAAGCACCACTTAGATGTGCCATCCTGGACTCCAGTGGGCCCTTTACGTTCAAAGCATTCTGTGAGCAATTTTGAAAAGAGGAAGAGGTAATCAAGATTGTTACCCTGCTGCCCTGTTAGCCACACTTACCATTAGGACTAGAAAGAATAAGAAATTAGAGGATCACATTAGGCTTCTTTCATAAGAATTCTCAAAGTCCTGAATTGTTAAGTAGATTTTATTCAAACTATAATAAACATTCTGTGGGGACCTAATCATCAGAAAACATTTCTTGTCCGCTCCTTGAGTTTTCTCAGGTTTGGAAGTTCAGGGTAAAAGGAGGCCCCGACTTTATTCAATAAGCAAGCTCTTCAAAATGTTTCTGAAAGAAGGCTTTGGCAAAATAGCCTGCAGTCGCCATGCATTCAATAATTACACAACAGTTTTAGCCCCGACGACATGCCTGGTGTGGTGGGTGCGCTTAGCCGTTGCTCCCCTTCGCAGAGTTCTCATCCTCGTCAGTCAGACCTGGGAAGAATTAATCAAACGCTGCCATGTGATTGTAAGAGGGATAAAACGGTGACACGATGGAGAGCAATGGTGTCGAAAGAGATTTTTTTTAATAGTAAAGATTTTTAATCAGGGAATTGATTTGATGTACTCATTTTCCATAATCATTCTAACTTCTGAGTAAAGAAATCATTTTAGAAGAACAACGAGGGGAAAGTGGAAAGACTGAAGGCCATTGCATTCATCCTGGCGAGACATGTAGGGCTTTAGAGCGGGCGATTTCAGTGATGCTGGAAAGAAGGGACCTTATCTCCAGAAGTACTGGAGATAAATGCAGCAGCATCAGCTGGCACAGAGAAAGAGAGAAATCAAAATTATTTTTAGTCTTCTGACATAGACAACTTGGTAGATACAATACTATTAGTGTGATAAAAATACCCAAAGGAAGGTTAGTTATTTAAAATTATAGTTTTGGAAGCAATTAACCTTTTCATTTTTAGCACTGTATTTTCTTTCAGGTTCTTACATTGGATCATTTTTTAAAGCAGAAATTGATTAATTCATTTATATTTATGAGTACCTACTACACCATGTGCTTCAGCAGGCCCTGGGGATCTAGCCCCTGGTTCATGAAGGGAATGGACATTAAACAAATAGCCACACTAATGAAGCTGTAATTATGAACTGAAGTCTCTGGAAGTAGATAACCAGTGAACCTGCCAGAGGCAGGGACGGGAGGGGGGCATTGGAAAAGGTTTCCCTGAACTCTCTCTTGAGATCAGTTTTAAAGGGTAAGAGTTAAGGAGAATCAAGTGTGTAGTTAGTGTGTGTGCATGTGTATGCATCTGTGAGAGAGAAGGAGGTTTGGAGGGAGAGAGAAATTAAAACAGGGAGAGAGGGAGGGAGGGAGAAAGAAAATGAATTTGAGTGAATGTGATGGAAAGGAATGGGATATTCCAAGTAGAGAGAAGAGAATTTGCTAAAGCCCTTTAGCCAAAAGGAAGCATGGCTTCTAGAAATTAAGACCCAGGTCAGTGGAATACAGAGAGCAAGAGAAGTGCAAGAGGAACCTCAACAGGCAAGTAGAAGCTAGCTCATGCTGAGCTTTGTAATACAGTAATGAGGATTTGGGACCTAAGATAAGAAGAGCAAGCCACTGGAGTCTGAAAGAATGACTGATTGCGATGTGAATGATTGGGAAATGATTGGGGCTATTGTTGGGAAGTCCCTGGACAAGAGATTAGGATGGATTAGATGAGGATGGTAGCAGTGGAGTAGAGCAGCTAATTTTGATGGTGGTTGGTATAGATAGGTTATTAGGGCTGGGGGCTTGGCAAGCTGGTGTTCAAGGCGATTCTGGGATTCTTGTGTAACTGAGTGGGGTGCAGTTGCTGCTCACCAAATTTGCTAAGCCTGGAAAGAGACTGGTTTTGGAGAGAGAGTGATATTTTTTGAGACTTCCTGAACTTTGGGATACCTTTGAGACATCAAATTGAAGATTTAAAGGTGCCTTTGAATCTGTATGTTTGAGTATAAGAGCTCCTGGATGTTTACAGACAGAAATCAAAGCTCCGAGTGTGAGTGGGCAAGTATGGAGTGACAGGCGGAGAGGTACTAGGACTCGGCCTTGAGGGGCTTTAACAGTCAGGACTCGATGAAGAAATGGGAAGTGAGCGGGAGTGAGATGTCAGCGAGCAGGGAGACGGGTGTGAAAGAGAGGCATCAACGCTGCTACCGAAAGGAGGTCAGGTCAGGTAGGGACTGAAAAATATGTTAGACTAGTAACAAATAAATGACAGTTTTGATAGGAGCAGATGCCAAGTTGGAATGCAATACTAATCCCACTTTTGTAGTCAGTATTGTGCAAATTTCTAGAACCTTAGATTTTTTAATGTTCTATGACAAGTTCCAAGATAAGGAGATACCAGGCAAAAAGCTTTGGATCTGAGGTTAGAAGACGTAAATTCAAGTCCTGGTGTCTCTGCTCATCAGTTGTGTGACCTTACCCAAGTCACTCCCTCTCTCTCTCGGCCTCAGTTCTGCAGTTCTGCAAGAATTCAGTGAGATTACTGTGATCAACACAGTAATGTATGTGCATTACCTGATTATCTGTGCCTGGAACATACAAAGAACACAACTCAATTGTGAGTGTTCATACATATGTATACACATACATACATATATACTCCATTTTCCCAAATTTTGTAAAAAGCATATTCTTTTTCTTTTAGAAAATAACCAAAATCATAAACTATTTTAAATAAGGAAATGTTTAAAAATATATCTTTGAAAAATCTGACTGTATATTTGGTAACAAAATTCCCTGGCCCAGTGCTCACACAGGTTTTAAATTACATGTCTGTAGATCTTACATATTAAAAAATGATAAGATTAAGAATTGTTTTGTGTGATGTGGCTGTCTCTAGGCTCTCCTAGAATTTTATAATTGTAATGAATGTTGAAACTTTGATGCATTCTCCAGGTTGGATATTCTTCCTTGTCCATGAAAATCAACGCTGTCAATTTTGATTTCCTCTTTTTTGGCATTTACTATAAAGTCAGACATAATTTATAAGGAAATATCAGGCTGCCTTTGTCACCACTGCTATTTCCCAGACATAGTGAGGTGCCTTTATAAAACTGAAATTTGATGTTCATACAAAGGAGGAGTGATAGTTACTCTTCATATGATCAATTTGCGAAAGGGGTGAGCTGCACAAGGACCTCTGAGAAAATTAATGAGGCTTAAGCTTACAGATGTCAAAATCCAACATATAAAACACCAAATCACTTTCTTTACCTGGAGGCAGGGGAGCATAGAAAGAACATTCTACATTGGGAATTGGTGTCCAGATCCTGCCCTACTGCTAACATGTTGTGAGACCCTGAGCTAGGTTCTTCGTTCCCTCTGCAAACAGAGAGAGAAATAAGATAAATGAAAAAGAAGAAGAGAGGTTAAACCAGTGTTCATTTTGTCTGTAAAATCCACCAACTCTATGATTCTCCAATAAAATGCAGAAATCCCTCCAAGGAAGACTTGGATGGTATGTTTTAGTGTTTGTAGGCTATTTACTGTTTGACACAAAATCAGAGATTGGGAGTTGGTGAGCAGGGGACACTAAAACTCTTTTCTTTGGAGTCAGTGCCAATAGAAAATAATTCCGGAATGAAAATAAAGCATATCTGAAATTACCAAGTAAATCAACAGGGAAGTAATGGTAATAAAGAGACAACTAAGTACCTTGTTGGTCTTTTTATAGAAATTTAACCAAGAGGTTGAAAACAGGCATTGCTCTGGAGACAGTTTAATGATATCTTTTCCTTTAGTTTATTGAATTTAGCTCAGTTTTACGGTTTACCAAATTACTCTTATCTTAGGAAACTTAGGCTAAAATGTTATTAAAATATAAAAATATTTCACACTAATAAACTTTTAGTAGAAATTGAAAAAGCAAATCATTAAAGGATCTATTCCTGATTTTAAAAAGCAACCAAATAACTACATCTTTTTTGTGTGTGTTTTTTCACTTGTGCATTATAGGTAGCGACACTAGAGATTTCTCTCTCTCTGTCCCTCCCTCCCTCTCTCTCTCTCTGTCTCTCTAGTACCCAAAGCAGACTGAAAACACTGTGACTGAACAAGATTTGCTTTCAGAAGGAAACCATGTTTGCATGCAAGAGAATGTGAATACAATGTTAATAGATCCTCTGATTTTCCCCTTGGCATGTTCTCTCAAAGATAAGTACTACTACAAGTTTGTAGTGGATCTTTCCAGATCTTTTGCTATGGATTTTACACTTATAAGTAAATACTTGTGGAAACTGCATAGATAGAATCAGTTAGTGTTTTGTATGTATTTGTTTTGAAATTGATTTTACATGACTTATGCTGTGACTTTATTTCTTGATTTTTAAACTCAATGCTATGTATAGGACGTATACCATTAACATTTACCTTATTTTATTAAACCATAGTTTATTTAACCTCCCATGTAAGTAAAATCTTCATTAGAAAATGCCCTTAAGTTTAAATATAAAATTAATGACTTTGTCTTTAGAATTCAAAATTCTAGTTTGAATTATTTACATCCATTAGTGTTATATTTATTTTGATACTAATATCTTGGACGCAGTAATATGGGAAGTGGGAGAGGACCAAATAATGCAGGACATTGCCCAGAAGCTATCATGGGCTTCCAGATAATTTGTCTTTTTTCTTTAATAATAATAGGAAGAAAATGAGACGTTCAGTTGTATAGACGATCTGAGACTAAATTATACGTGCTAGCAAACGGAATTGCTCTTTGGACTGCTCTGACTGTTGGTGTTACAGTGCATGAGTTCTGTTCAAACTTTTCTTCTCAAGAACCCCTAATGGCTGGGGAAAGCCGTCAGGGACCCCGGGAGGCTCGAACTTAGCCTCCGACTTAGCCTCAAGCAGTCTGCCAACAAGCAGGAAATTTCTTTGAAGTCTGATATTTTATCTTAAATATTCATGCAAAGTCTTACTTTACTTTTTTTAAGCATTTTAAATTACGTAATACCTAGTAAATCTGAACTGCAGGAATACGTGGCATGTCTGTCCCGTGGCTTTGCCCGCCCTCTATTGTGCTAGTGGACGCCCTTGGAGCCCCCGGGGCCCTAGGCAAAGACACAAAAGGTGGCCTTACAAGGTGCTACTGTTGGGAAGCATCTGTCAAAATCAATAAATTTTAAAATAGAGTATCTCTTTAATGCATCAAGACCTCATTTTTCTACCTGTGTCTTTGTCAGACTCTATGCTTTAACGTGGAAGGCCATACCACTGACTTGAGTTGCTAATGCCGTGTGTGCTGCGGTGGGAGTGTCTGTTCTGTGGAGACAAGGGTTGGCGTCGTGTGGCCCAAAGAGCTGAAGCTGGGACCAGGAAAGGGGACGGAGCCCAGAGAACTGGGTTCTCTGTCCCTCTGGGCCCGATTCCTCTCTTCTCCTGACTTTCCTCCGAGCACAAGAGCTGTGCTCCATGTTTCGTGGACTGTGACCCGCCATGTGGGGCCGCCCCACAGCGCCGGCAGGAACGTGCTGTCTGTTCTGATGATGCAGGAGACAAAGTAGTGTTTTCCCATTCCAACTCTGTATTCTCAAGGAAAGGACTGCGTGCTCCCGTCAGTCCCCCAAATGGGTATTCTTTAGTCAGGATGAGAATTTAAGGGAAAAAATCACCAAGATGAGAAATGTATTATGAGCATATTTCTTTCTTGTCATTGATCCCCTTGCCTTCAAGTTGTCAGGAAGGGGCTTTGTGTTGCTGTATGACTTCCATTCAAAATACTTATTTTGAGCACCTATAACGTATGACACCTAGTGAATCAATTCATCAAAAATACGTCTGGTCTGTGTGATATTTACTCAGGTACCTCAGGTAACGAGAACTAAAGTTAAAGTCAGGTAACCTCAGTTAAAGAAGGGACAATGGCATAATTTAACTGTCCTCTAGTTGAAAGTCAGGTTTAGTGTGGTGCACTAAATACAGTTCTGCAATAATTACCATTTACACTTTAACAGCTTACTTAAGGGAGACAAGCAATGTTTTCCCTAACTGCAAGAGAATCCAAATTTCTTTTGAATGGCCAGTCTGAGTATAGTGGTATGAGTGAAGTCACACTCAGTGAGGAAAATAATAAGCCATCTTACTGAACTCTTCTGTCATTTTTATCTCACTGTGGGGAAGAGAGGTCTGTGTGAACTATTACATCATCTGTAAATAAGGCCAGCTTTAATATTCCTTTTCATTCTCTCATAGCTCCTTCTATTGTGATGGCTAGAACATTGTTTCATTGAGATATAATAAACCTACAGTAAAATGCACAAACCTTAAACATTCAATTCATTAAAGCTTGAAAATTGTACATACTCAAAATGAGATATAGAATATTTCTTCCCCCCCAGAAATCTCCTTTCAGGCCCTTTCCAGCCCTCAGACACTGTGGTTTCTATCTCATAGACCAATTTTCCCTGTATTCACGTTTTACGTAAATGAAACCAGGCAGCAGATTCTCATTTGTGTGTTGCTTCTCTCACATAACGCAGTGTTTTAGACAAAAACATTCCATTGTTAGATCTATCCATTGTTTCTTTCCTTTTATTGTTTAATATTATTCATTTCTAAAGAGATACAACAATTTGTTTATCCTCTCTTTTGTTGATAGATATTTGGTCTGTTTACAGTTCTGAGTGATTTTGAATGAGGTGGTATAAACTTCCTTGACAGTATTTTGGTCAACATATATTTTCATTTCTTTTGTGCAAATATGTAGGAATGAAGTGACTGGATTGTAGGGTAAGATCTATATTTAAATTTTGAACAGTGGTTCTTAGAATGTGGTCCATGGACCCGTGGGGACCATAAGACCATTATAGGGGTTTCACAAGGTCAAAACCAATTTCATCATAATATGAACACGGTATTTGCCTTTTTCACTGAATTGACATTTACAGTAATGGTGCGGAAGCAATGTTGGGTAAAGGAATGAATGAGGCCTTACAAGCAGTGATGGTATCACTGTATTATTCTCCACCACACACCTTCACTGCACTGCTTTAAATTCAGAGTGTCCTTGATGAAATCAGTAACAATTATTAATTCTGTTAAATATTGACTCTTGAGTACTAATTTTTCCAATGATCCATATGGCGAGATGGGAGGTACACACAGTGCTTCTGCCGACCACGGAAGCATGATGCTTGCCCCCAGGAAAAGCCAGCATGCGATTGTGTGAGTTACAAGCTGAACTAGCTGATTTTGGCATGGGGCAGCAGTCTTTACTTACAGTGATTTTTCAGACTTGTGTGTTTCCCAGATACTTTCTTGTAAGTAAACAAAATGAGCCTGTCACTTCCAGGAAAATGACTCACTATATCTGTTGTCAGTGATCAAATTTGAACTTTGAAGCAAACATGCTTCAATTTCATGCTTAGAATTTCAGCAAACATGCATTAGCTACTAGGAGCTTAACAGCTTTTCAGTATTGATGCTCTTTTCTGCTGAAATGGTTGATGATATTAGCAAATGTGATAGCAACTATTATGTAATGAAATGAGCTGATATTTGGATGATACACATGACTCAGAGAACCAATATTTCCAAATGGTCACTGCCGAGTGCTACCAAATCATGTGTGAAGTAAAGGTCAATTGATAGTGCAAGGTGGACCGATGGGTTTTGATGTAATTGTGTACAACAAGTTCATTGATAGGATTTGATTCTATACTGAAACTAACTTTTGAGAATCTACCATAGAGTTTTGGTTCAGTATCAGCAAAAATACCCATAATTACCAGGAAAAGGCAAGATTTTCTTCATCTACTTCAATGTAAACAATATTAAGAGCGAATGCAGAGAAAGATGTAAGAATCCAGCTGTCTTTTTTAAACCAGATTTTAAAGAGATTTATAACAATAACTCTTTTTGTTTTGGCAAATGTTTCTCATTAAAATATTACAGTGTCATTTTAGAGTACATTAAGAAAATATTTAAAACTTTCTCAATTTCAACCTCAAATATGTTAAATATTGATAAATAATAACCATATAAACAAAAGCTCCTCAGGCTCCTTAATAATTAAAAGAATTAGAGGTGTTCATTTGAGAACCACTGTTTTATAAGAAATTGCCAAATAAATCTTCAGTGTGATTGTAGCATTTTGCATTCGTACCAGCCATCTATAAGCATTTCAGTTTCCCTATACTTTCTCCAACATTTGCTGTTTTTTTATTTTTTTAAATGTAACCATAGCTAATTGTTTCAGTTTGCTTTTCTCTGATAGCTAATGATGCTGAACATCTTTTCATGCCTCTAATGGCCATTCCTATATTTTTTGTGATTTGTGTGCTTGAGTTTGTATCCTGTTTTATTGGATTATTTATTATTTTATTGGTTTGTAGAGTTCTGTGTCTATTCTCTATACAAATTTTTGTTATGTAGATATCCTACAATTTTTTTCCTACTCTGAAAATAAAACATTATTTTCTTAATGTTTCTTTTGTGATGAGAAAAATGTTTAAATTTGAATGAAAGTTCTCCTTTATCATTCTTTTGCTTTATGGTACATTTGTTTGCCTAGACATTGCAAAGCTATTCTTCCTTATTTTTCCTAAAAGCTTTACTGTTCTGAATTTTAACTTTGTATTTCTGATCAATATCAAATTAATTTGGGGGTATGGAATAAAAGGGATTATTTTTTCATATGGCTATACAGTTCTAGCAAAAGAGTAAAAAAACCCAACTTTTCTCACCGAATTGATGGCAATTCCTGTGGCTTACCGCCATTCTCTGTTTTTATATGCATCTCCTTGTCTCTGACACCTTCAGTAGACTCTGTTTCATTGTTTGTATTTCTGTGCTTAAATTTCTCCTCTCTTCAGATATTCATCTTTTTCATTATACCTTTTGATGATTTTAACATACTAATTTTAAAGTTCCTGTTTGACAATTTCAACATCTTGGGCCTGAAGGAAAACATCTTTAAAACTCCCAGAGAGAAAAGACAGACTACACGGGAATCAAATTGTTGGTTAACTTCAGCAAATTCTCTGGAAAGCATGGAAATTGCCTTTGCTTGGGGGGAATATCAACCAAGTTTTCATAGAGGTCTTGGAATACAGCTATCATTTTATCAAAGTCCTTGGAATTAGATAGGCCCCTGGGTTTAAATTCCAGTGCTGTCTCTCCCTATCTGCTGAGACCTTGAACAAGTTATTCTCTATTTTAAGCATTCCCTTTCTTCTTTGGAGAAAATGGGCAAATTAATAGTGTCTGACTCAGAGTTGCTGTGATATTTACTAGGTAAGATGTAAAAAGTACAGCATGTCAACTGGGAATCACTGAACTGCTTCCACCTCAGAGACTAAGCCTTGGAGACCACAGGATTGAGCCTTTATTCAAGCTCAGAGAGCAGCCCAGGCTTCTGGAATCTGAACTCCATAAAGCAGGGAATTTTGCCAGTTTTGTTTATTATTTCCCCCTGCACATAGAATAGTGCATGGAATACAGTAGACATCAAGTAAACATTTCATGAATGAATGAATGAATGAATGAATGAATGAATATATTCTTTATGTGATCTTGCAGCTGGAGAGCTGAAGAGGGAACAGAGAATATTAGAATGGAGATTACTTGCAGTTAGTGTCTGATCACCATCATCATTTGGGGAATTAGACAAGTGGGGAGAGGTGAGCTACTCAGTAACCACAGAGCTAGAGAACCCAAAGAGGATTAGAACCCAAGTGTTTTTCAGGCTTGGCTGGCAAACTTTATACTTTATCACAGAAGGCAAATAGATAAAAAAAAAACTTTGCACCAATCTGTGGATTCCAGCGTCAGCCCTCATTCATTTTGATGACTGAGGTTTCTTTACTTCTTTTAAATATGTGGATTAATCTGTTTCTAAAGCTCATACTCCAAATAGCGGAGCCTGACTCATAGTCTTTGTGGAGGAAAAACAACAATAAAGAGGTTCCAAAATGAAATCAATGCATAGTATCACTGATGGATATGAAGAAGTCTAAGCAATTTTGTTCCCTAATCACTGAATGAGGAAGGGTAGGTTTGCAGTTTTTTGAGAAGCTGACTACATTAAGTGTAATCGATCCCATTCACATGTTCTGCCAGAAACGTAAAAACGGTTTACTTGGCCTGAAATGTGAAGTGTCCAATTGCTTTTTTAGGTCACTAATTGACTCTCTGAACCAAAATAAACTGGTATTTGAGCTCAATCCCTCATGAAAAATTTTCTAGACAATTAAATATATTTCTTTCTTCCTTTCATTAAAATTAAGAAAGTTTATTACTTATTATGCATTTCTCAAAGACAATGTAAGTGACCTTCATGTTTTTATCCCAGCATTTTTTCTTTCCTTCACAAATCACCCACTGCACAGGCACAATGGTTTCAGAAGTACACGGTAGAGCAGGATAAGGGATCCAAAAGATTAAGTCTTGACAATAGTGAAATCCTGGATTGTCCAAGGATAATTGCTTGCAATTCTCTCATAAATCAACTAGTACATAAAAGCAAACCCTTAGGCATTTACCTATTAAATAATGAGTATCATTGATAGATGCAATTCACAAGGAGTAGAATTGACCAAGACTACCTGGCATGAGATAACATTTAGACCCGCAAAATTTTCACCCAGAAAACTGTACTTGAGAGAAACATTGGAAATCAAAGGAAAACTCAAAGTTAACGTTTGCTCTGGTCAAAATGTTTAATAAACTCCTCCATTAGGTTTATACACAAAAGGCTGGATCCCGGTGAAGACACGTTTAACAGCATGAACAGAAATCACAAAAATAGCTATTTTATAGCTCTGGGTAGAATATTGCTCAACAAATTAAATCGGTCTAATGTAGTTCACTCCGAAACATTTTCTCAATAGAATATCCATTGATGTTGGTATGATGCTAATAAGTATTTTCATAAGTGTGCAGTTGAAACATCCTCAGAACCAAATGACAGGGCCCAAATAGGGGGGTCACATTGTCCTGGACTTATGTAGAACATTCTAATAGGCAACATGAGCTGTAAAATGATGTTGTCATGAAACAATGCATGCCATGTCTCTCTGACATTTTAAAATGTTATTGAAAGTATTAATCCTCTTCGTGTGCCCAGCTCTGTTCCTTTCGGTGCAACCTTTGCAAGTCAGTCATGGATTCTCTCAAGCTCCATTTCCTCCTGCATGAGATGGGGATATCAAATCTCACTGATTTATTATGCAGAGTGAATGTGGTAGCAGGTAACTTGGCACTTTAGTCACTTAATAAATGATAATTTCCTTAATAACGGTAACTTTGTCTCATTTAAGTCTTTCTGTTATTGAGGCTGTGGAATTCTTACGGTTCTTCCACTTAATACCATCTCTTAAAAATCCCTTCATCACTTGATTTTATTCCTTATCATATGTTTCAAAATTGTTTCTCTGCAGCTTTCATCCTTATCCTAATTATCTGAAGAAATGGATAAAGTTATTCCCAGAAATGGGCAAACCGAGACACACAACTCACCACCAGATGGGTTGACTCCTGTACTGAATACTTCCGACCCGCCCTGTTGCCAGGTTTTCCAGCAGGTTGGCAGAGGCCATCGGAGGCAACACCCTGGTTCCCCTCCCTGGGCACAAAGAGGGGCACCTGCATGGTGAGGCTGGGCATTTATGCACCTCTTTCCCTCCACCTTCTCCAGCCCCATTGAAACCACCAGCGAGATACAAACCTGTGCAAGAATAGAACTAAGGTTTAGGTCTGCTGACAGATGTCATCTTTACCCAGTAAATTGAGAAATCCTAATGACTAATGATAAAATTTAGATCTAAAAAATTTGACCAAAGCAAATTTGAAAGTCAGATTTAGCATTCCATCTTTCAGTCTGTCTTTTCTTTGTTGTGGGTTTTTACTTGTGAATTATTGAAATAGACAATAATATGAAAAGAAAGCTAAGGCAATAGTGCTATTAAGGTCATCAAAGTTCTATTTATGAGTTAGCTGATAAGTACAGTTAAGGTTGTCTACTCCCAAGTTTTTAAATTTTTTAAAAATTTAAATATAGTTGGTATATAGTCTTGTATTGGTTATATTTATTTCAGGTGTACAATATAGTTATTTGACACGTTTGTACCTTACAATGTGATTACCCCCCTAATCCTAGTAATCATCCGTCTTTGTGTGAACTTATCACAGTATTATTCACTATATTCTTCTTCCCAATTTTATCTACCTCTTCACCCCCTCCCTTCTGGTAACCGTCCCTTTGGTCTCTATTTCTATGACTGTTTTTGTTTTGTTTGTTTGTTTGTTGAGATTCCACATCTAAGTGAAACCACACAGTATTTATCTTTCCCTGACTTACTTCACTTAGCACAATACCCTCTAGATCCATCCATATTGTTACAGATGCCAAGGTTGCATTCTTTATTTATTCCATTCTATGCGTGTATATACCAGCTTTTAATTTAAGAGTTGAACCCCCCCAAATTGAGGGACCTCTCCATGACTACTGAGTATCATGGGAGGTGGAGTCAGGGTGTGACTTAGAAAACCCTGGCACATGGAGTTTGCCTTCCCAGGGTGGGAAAAGGGCTGGCAGGCTGCCTCCTGCCTGGAGGGATCCTGGAGCTTCTGGGAAAAAGTGGATTGGCCTAGACCTTGGCCCTGTCCTTACCTGAGGCTAGGCAAACTCATAATCCCTCTGAGAGAGGAGTTTCTAATCCTGGAATCTGGGATTAGGCCTATGTGTATGTTTGTGTGTATATGGGGGAGGGGGTATTTTAAGCTTTTTAAAATTATATCTAAACATGTATGTATTTGTTTTTCATTTGACATAGTATATAGGTTTCATCAAATACTTGAAGTAATCCCAGATCCCCACATGTTAAAGACTATTACTTTGGAATGTCTTTTAGCTTAAGGATAAAAGAGGGGAATGTGTGACTTTTCTTTTGCCAAGGAGAGCAGCCCTTGGAAGCTATTTCTGTAAAGAGTTGTGATCCACAGGGCATGTCCCAGAGAACATGGTGGATTTCTGCCCCCCCCACCCCCGCCCCACCCTTGCTCACAGTCTAAAGTTAGCTCGTTAAGTGCTGCAGTTGCCCAGGCAAATTTTGCAACAGGTTCAGTGAGTAAGCCCACGAGTTGCCTTTTCCAGACAGCTGATGCCTAGCAAGAACACTGTCACTGTGGTAATGGAGCACAACATCTGGCAACTTTTGACTTGAAGCTTATGTCTAAAAGAGGAAGGATGAAATCCAGTGTAAAAGGCTTGCTTTCCTTTCGGAGCAGGCACAAAACTCCACTTATCTTTGAATTTTCTGTTCAGTCAGAGTCCCATGGAGCTCCAAAGATGAATTCCTGTTACAACAACATCCATAAGAAAAGCACACGTTCCAAAGCTTAGGGACGCATTTTGTTCTTGCCGAGAAATAAGCCTTCTTGCTTTAAAGCAAGACTCTGTTTCTGTTTATTGGCAGTAGGGTGTTACTTGTTTGCTTGCTTGTTTGTTTTCAATGTTCAAGAGTCAAGAGGGATTTCATGACAGTTACCATTCAGAACACAGGAAGGCCAGCTGTGGCTCACGGTTTTTGTACAGTTTTGTTTTGTTTTAAGCCCAGCCACACTCATTTGTTCATGTATTTAGGGTCTCTGGCTGCTTTTGAGTGCTGCGATAGCAAACTTCAGTAGTTGCAAAGAGATGATATGGCCTGCAAAGCCCAATATTTAACATGGGACCCTTTAGAGAAAAAGGTCTCCTGGCCTCTGCTTTTAAGAGGGTGAAAATTGCCCTGGAGAAATTTGACATTTTTCTTTCTTCACACCTCTTCTAGGATGAGTTTCTCTACCTAGAAGAGGGAAAGAGTAGAACTGGGGTCAGGGAGAAGGGTTGGGGTAGGGGTGGGGCAGGAAGCCAGGGAGGACAGCAAGACATGTTGAGGGTAATTCCCTTCTTTTTACCCACACGCCAACATCCAGGGTGATGAGTCCCAGACTTCCTTCTTTCCTCAGAATTCCCTTGCAAGAAGCAAATGCAAAATAATTGCTATGCTTGCATTTATTTATAGTATGTCTTTCCTCACATACAGAAGAAAAAAACAAAAGCCCCAATGGGCTGATTTGAGCTCATTTTTCTTGCAAGTCAATGGGAAGCAATGCCAAGAGGAGCAAAAGGGAAAGATTTTGACAACATGGGAATTTCACTCACAGCACACTGTCAGCCCTCTGCCACCTTTGGATTGAAAGAGCAGTCCTGCCACCAGCGTAACCCTTTCACTGGCCCTGGTCTAACTCGATGATGGGGTCTCTCCATGCTACTGTGTGTGCTAACTGTATTTCTCCTCCGACCTTTCAAAGAGTCGAAATTTTTAGCCCCCCGTCTCCCATGGGAGAAGAGGAGTCGTGGTTATTTGCCATGTAGGACACTTGGAAAACTTGGCTTTGGAGTGTTTTAAAAACGGGAAAGTAGTCACAGCTGATGAATGGAGATGCGTCCCTTGGGGTTATCACGGCATCTCAGAAAAGTGAGAAAAATTGACAAAAACTTAAAAAAAATATCCAAAGGTTCCTGCAGCTATAATTAGTAGCTTGAGCGCTGCTGCTGCGGCAGCTGCGGCATTTGTAAGGTTGTCATGTTCTCCTCACAGACAAATGAGGAGACCCAGTTCTGTCCTCAGTGCAGGTGGAACTGAATTCCAAGGCAACCGATGACACGGGCCAGTCCTGTCATGCTGCCCTTCCTTGGGCATCCCTGGGGGATTTCAGGGGCCTGGGTGTGCACGGAGGCTGGGGGCCAGCCTTGGGTGAGATGGAAAACCCAGCCTCAGCCCTGGGCCCCATAATGTGAGCAGGAGGCATGGTCCCAGGGCCAGGCTGGGGCCGCAGGCAGGGAACGAGGCACTCTCTGCAGGTACACCATTTCAGGGAATGCCGAAAACCTCAGCAATCTAAATACATCCTCTTTTAATGCTATTTTTTAAAATCAAAATTAATGCAAAAACTATGATTAAGCAATATCTCACCATTTTAAATAACTACAGGCTGCTGCTGTTTGCTTTGTGATTTTGCATCACAGGGGGTCCAGTCCTTCTACAGTCCTCAGCCTGGGTGGCCGTCATCCCCCTGCACATACAGGCGCACCAATGGTTGCCACAAGGTCGGGCAGCACCAGACTTTACATGCTGCCGTGTTGTTGTTTTTCTTTTGGATTATAGAGCATTTATTAACTTTTTGCACTTGGTTCAAAATATGGGAGGTTAGCGGCTTAGAGAGTTGTTCATGCACCAAAGGTTGCCAATTAGGTTACTGGTCAGGGCACAGTCCTGGCTTATGGGTTTGAGGGCACATGCAGGAGGCAACCAATCAATGTCTCTCTCTCTCCCCCTCCCTCCCCCTCTCCCCACTCCCTCTCTCTCCCCCCCATTTTCTCCCTCTCTTCTGTCCTTCCTCTCTCTCTAAAAATCAATGGAAACATGTCCTAAGGTGAGAATTTTATATATATAAATATATATGAACCAATGAACGGCAAGGTCTGTCCAGAAAGTATCCAGCCACGTAGTATGAAAAATAGAGACATTTATTAAAGAAGTACAAGATGCAAGAAACATTCCACGTAGGACAATGATGCCTCAGTCCCTTTCAAAGTAGGCACCTTAGGACCTCACACATTTCTCCTGCTCACCATCAGCTGCTCTGTCATATTTTCCTGAATGTTATTGACAGTCTAAAGTCTCTTCCCTTTCAAAGGTGGTTTTAGTGTGGGGAAAAGCCAGAAGTTGCAGGGCGCCAAATCTGGACTGTAGTTGTAGGGGGGAGGGGGTTGAGTCACCTGGGTGATTTGATGTTTCCCCAAAAAACTCTGTATCAGATGTGATGCATGAGCAGGCACCTTGTTGTGATGAAGCTGCCAGTCACCAGGTGCCCATAACTGCAGCCTTCTGACTCATTCAATTAGTTTCCATGGAGGAATGTTTAAGTTTAATGCAAAATTTGATGTAGATTTATTTGATGCTCTACTCAATCATTTTGAAAGCAGCAACCACACAGTACACATGCTCACACAATGGCATCTATGGCCCCCACTGACTAGTACAGTGAAGTTGTCATTGTTCATGCATGTGCATTCCAGTCCACTCTCCTTGGCTGCTAAGTTACATTGATGTTGCACAAGCCGCTCTCTTTATATTAATAATGGCTCAACTTTTCCTGGACACGTCTCAGTTGTATTGGTAAGTGCTTAGAGGAATGCACAATAGCTTCTGAGTACTGTATAATGCTGTTCTAACAAACTGGTCTTGCTCTTAGTTGGACAAACACAAACGTTAGATTTAAAAATTTCAAATAGTGTTTTCTTGCGGATTTCAGTGGGAGAGTGAAATTTACAGAAATCCCATAGCTTCCAGGATAGCTTCTGCACTCTTCAGCTCCCCCGAGTGTCTTCTTCTCCAGTGCACGCAGGGTCTTGGTGGTCCAGGGATTGCTCCCATTTGAAACTTGTTCCTCCAGTTTTCTTGTGTCCCTGGGGCCCTGCAGTCTAGAAGGCATTGAAAACTCAAATAGCCAGAGTTAGAGCTGGCTTTGCAAAAGAGAGAACAAAGTTTGGGAAGGACTATATTTAAGGATATTGTATGATTGCCTCTAAGGCTCAACAAAGTGGAAGTGGACATAGGGACCCGGTATTTTTGAACTTGTTAAACCGTTTAGGTAAAAGAAATGTCCTAAGTAGAATGTTGACACTAAAACAAAATAAATAACTTAAGCTAAATAAAAACATGGGAGGGCAGATTTGACATCTTGTTCTAACCCCTTGTTCCCCTAGCTCAGCCTCCCCTGATTAGGCGAGGATGGGGAGAGAGAGATGCTCTTCATCGAGGGTGGAAGGCCTCAGAGAGGACGACATCAAGCAGTGTTCGTTACTGTGGGACTCTCAGGTCCCAGGATATGCACAAGACACCATCCGTACAAAAGAAAATGCCAGGCTTTGTGTTTGATTCTTCTTCTCATCCCTTTAAAGTGTCTAGTTTAAAAGTCTGCAGCAGACGTACGATATTATTGCAGAGCCCATGTGTATAGTGAGTACATATCCATGTAGCAGAGATGCACGCTTAAAACACCTTCCAGAGTGACACACATCAAACCAGAGCAGAGAGTGCTAAACGTGAAGGAAGTCAAGTCTTCACAGTGCCTGCCTGTGCCTGCCGCCCATGTGCTCCTCACCCGTCAGCATGCTTTCAAGGGTGTCTCTCTCCCTTTCTCCATGGGCACCATTCCTAGTGGCTCCATTCTGTTGTTCTAGGTTCAGTACGTGCCAAGTTCCGGGGTGGAAAGGAGATGAGGATTAGGAGGTACAAAATACTCGATCCTAGGTGGCATGCTTTGAATTACTTTTCAGGAATGAAAATCAGTGTGTAAGAATCACACCAACCCCCACTCATGTTGGCCCCTTCTGTGTGAACTATGTCATTGCTGAGGTGCCATGTTGGTTTGGTAGATGGCTTGAAAATGTAACAACACTAAGTGGACCCTCAGAATGTAAAACTCCATGTCAAAACCTCAGAGAAAACCACATAACTATCATTTGTTCAACACCGGCCCTGTGCTGGCTGTCCCAAATTCTTTATGCAGGCAGTCATTTCTTAAAATGATTTTGTGTCAGTTTGAGGTATTATGCCCATTCTTTAAGATGGTGGCACTGAGCCTCAGAGGGAATAAGTGATTTGCCCAAGGTCCTTGAGTTCCAGCAAGTGGTTTCAACCCATGTTGATCAGAATGTCAAACCTACTCTCAGAACCATTTCACTCTGGAGTCTTCTGTGTCCCAACCCCAGCGCAGAGCACCGGGCTTACTTGGATATTTCCCCTCTCCCTCCCTCTCTCTCTCTCCCCCTTCCTCTCTTTCTCTCTCCCTTCCTCTCTCTCTCCCTCTTGCCATCTCTCCCTCTCCCTCCCTCTCTTCCTCCCCCCCTCACCACCCCACCCTCACAAGTTAGCATGGAGTCTTTCTGTGTATAGGAAGACTCAACACCTACTAGATTTGTCCATTTTATTACAAAACACATCGTGTTGTCATTACTAGGGAGCGAACAGCTCACTCAGATGGAGGTCAAAATTAGGAAACTATGACAATATTTATTTGATTTTATAAAAGGCTTTGAATTTCAAAACTTCCTCCAAGGTTTTTAACTTTCCACCAGGCTAAATCAGCTTCTGCTTTGAAGGATGTGGTAGCTTGGCACTGGCACCAGTTTCCCCCCCCTTTCTCATATGCTCAACACTGCTGCAGGGGTGGGGGGGTTAACAGCTATGGATCCTGGATCCTCATGCAGAACACTCGACCTGTATTTTTTTAAGCAAATAAGAGCAGTTCTTGAATTGTCTCTGTGTTTGTTCATGTGCATTTACTGTACTTTGTGAATAGTGACATACTTCATGCATTCAACAAACATTTGTCATGTAACTATTATGTTCACCCTACTGTTTTGGGTACAAGGTCTATGCCTCATGGGCTTACATTTTGGCATTGAAAATAGAAAATAAGTCCATTTGAAATGTATAATAGATATGTATAAATAATAATAAAATGTATGCAATGTCAGGAAGTAATCATTGATGTGTAAAATTAATTATAGTGAGGTAGTATCATTCCAGGGGCTGACTTGCCAAAAATCCACATGACATTCCTCTGTGGTAAGCTTTTAGATTGTTTCCAGATTTTATTTATTATTCCACAAAGCTGAATATCCTTATGGATGCCTCTCTTCCCCCATTTGCAAATACTTTGTTGTGGAAGAACTTTATAAAGTTTCAGAATAATGGGCTATATTATTTTAAAGAAATAAACACCTTACGGTTGTTTGCCCTAAAGAAATGTGTGGCCCTGCCAGGCTGTGAGAATTCTCTAATTCTGAGAGTTACTGTGTTGAAGGTTTTCAGAGCGTAAGAGGATGGAGAGTGAGGTGGGTCCCGGTGCTGAGCGGGCCAGGTAACCCTACCTGACCAGCTCCCTCAGGACAGTGTTTTTACTGGGTTCCAAGGAGCCTCCGTTCCCTCCTGACACCCTTCCCTGACTCTCCCTTACTCCCTCTTCCTGCTGTTAATAATGGCAGGCTGGCTGCAGTACAAGCAGTGCTATTGTTACCTCAGTTGGCCCTTGTCATATTTTATTCCAAGCCTGAGGTTTTGCCAATTGTTAGCAGCTAACAGGTATAAAAATAGCCCACTTGTTGTAATGAAGGACATAAAAATGCAAAGAGGGTTGTGGGCCTCTCTGAGCAGGCCTGTTTCCTTTGCAGGATTTGCTGCAGAGCATTGATTGACCACAGCATAATAAAACTTTGGTGAGTAACAGGAGGACAGGAGAGAATACTTGGGTGACAAATGATAGATCAGTTTCACCCTTTGAAGAGGCAGGGATACCCTGAGTTGTTTTGCAATCAAGCTCTCCTTTATTCCTCTGCCTCTTGCTTGAGAAATAGCATGCTGGATTTTTTTTTCTTTTCTTTGGGATAATTAGGTTGCTTCACCCTCAACGAGGGATGTTTAGATTTCTTGGCAAGCCAGCTTTTTCTATTATGCTTAAGAGATGTAAGGACGACTGAGGAGCCGTTCATCATTTGTATCCCCAGTCATCTGCATCTCACCTGTGCTGCGGGAGAGGCACTGTGCTGTGAGCAGACACAAGCAAGACCCATGGGTCCCCAACCTCATGGGACTTAGAGTCAGAGCTGAGAACTAGACATTATGTGTGTAATTGTTTAAGTAGTAGATGAAGCGCTGGACCAGGATATGTGTCATGAAGGAAGATCACAGGTTGGTGTAAGAGAGTTGGAACAAAGGAAGGAAGTATCAGACTAGAATATCAGGGAGGTGATGTTGGAGCTGAAACTTACAGATGAGCAACCAGTCATGTGAAGAGTGGACGTAAAAACACCTGGCAGAGGGGAAGAGCGTATGTCACTGGCCTGAGATGGGAGAAGAACTTAAAGAAGGTCATCATGACCGAGGCGCAGTGAGTAAGGGAAGAACGTGGCAGGAAATAACAGGGCTGGGTGAGGCAGGTAACTCATTCCGTAGGGTCTTGGACCTGAGGTAAGAGCCGTGGGCTCATTCAGAAGCCTCGGTGTGTTACAGAGGAGTGTTTGGCACAACAGGCCCACCATGGCTGGAACAACACGGTTTCAAGGATGCTCTGGCTTGTGTCAACCGGAGTGGGACAAGGGCGGGCATGAGGAAGCCACTTGGGAAGCCTCCACCACACGCTGGATGGCGAGGGATCAGTCTGGTAGGATGTTGAAGGGCGTGGGAACACAGAGGATCAACGTAAGTTCCAACATAAGAATAAACTGTTTCGCATACTCAACTGTAAACCTGTTTTTCCCCAAACCCTGGATAAATGAAAATTACATCTAGGAAATCAAATATAGAGTTGTAGATTCTATTAATGAAAATGTAAATATTCAATTAATAGCTTCTATTTCAAAATTAGGTCATGTTGTTAGCAGACCTGATAGAGCATATATACAACATATTCAAGTTTCTCCCAAGTTAGATCTCTGCTCCTTCCATACTTGTTAAGATGACATAATAAATACTTCCCCAGATAACTCAATGATTAAATGGACAAAATATATAGACAGTTCATAAAAGAAATGAAAAAACCAACATCAAAAATTTATTCAAGAGCTTTAATAATAAATGCAAAATCAACCAGTTTTTGCATATCAAATTTACCTACATTTTTATAAAAACAAAAGTATCTAGGGAGTCAGGAAGGATGCCGTGGGAGGGGTTTGCTTCTCAGCAAAGACCAGAATTCATCCGTCTTTGTTTGAAGAACAGTGGTTGTGAAAAGTGTTGGCAAAGTGCAAGTATCCTCGGGCTTTTTCCATGAAGAAAGACTGTTCCATGTTATTTCAATTCATCTTCTAACCGGGGGAAACAGAGACAAAAGGAGGAGAGTGGAGAGGAGCCCTGCCTGTATTACCTCCCCTACAGATGGGGATCTCCAGGAAGCTGCAAAGAGGAGGGTGTGGCTACACATGTGGCCAAAATGATGTCCCCACATGTGACTAAGTCAGTCATCATGGCCATTCTAGGAATAATCCACATAGGAACCTGCTGCCCTGTGACATGGTTGGAGCCTCAGTTACATACTAATGAGCACTATTGAATAGTGTACATAAGAAGGATTTCTTCCTCTTTAAAAAAATATTTTAGTGCTGGAGTATTCTCTAATGCATCATTTAGTCTTTCCTTCCTCCCAGAAACCATGAAACGCCACACTGACCAGTATGTACCAACGTCAGCATTGTGCATTTTTGTTGCTGCTTTAATGAGAAAGGGGAAAAAAACCACATTGGCTGGCGACAGCCTTGTGCCCCCAGTTTGTGATTCTGAGAACTGCTCTTCTAGCAGATTGGTTTTCCCACAGCATTGTATTAATAGGCATCTGATGCCATTATCATGAAAACCCACAGAGTGTGTTTGATTTGGGAATAAGAGCACACGCATAGCAATGTGCAATTAGAATGGAAACTCTTAAAACATTTGTTTGCAGGCTCAAGCTGGAAAGTGCTAGGCAGTTTCAGGAGTTCTTCCTGAGCTGCAGGGATTTCTGAATATTTTATATTTCAGAAGACTTCATAATGGCAGTTTTTTTTTTGTTTGTTTCCTGGTTTTCAAGTTGACATTTATTCAATCTAACAGGAAGCCAGATTTGGGGAACTGGTCCTCCTCTCTGGGCTGTGCAGTTACGTAGGGCTGAGGAGAAACAGTTGCAATGCTCCACTGGATATTTACAGTTGGGTGATATTTTTCTTGTTCGGAGGCCGGATATGCCCTGGTGTGCTGTTTTAAAAATCAATCACAGATACATTTACATAGTTAGTACAAGCACTAGCAATCCACAGAGGGGGCACACTTCACCGCTGGGGAAAATGAATTAAGAATACAGTTGCTGCCAGTCGCATTTTGGACTCCATCTGCTCCACCCTTTTTTCCTTTAACACAGAGAAATTTTTACAGTGAATGTTTCCCTGCTGCATTGTATTAATTGAAATGAAGCATCATTATTAGAGCAAACCTACAGAGCGAGGTTGTTTAATTAGGAGGCAGTGCTCAGAATTAAAGACATAAGCATTAATGAAAACTCAATATAGTGTTACACGGTGAAATTTTAACCAATTAACTTATATCTACTCAACATTCAGCAGAAAGATTTTGAGTACGTACAGAAGACAGTCCATCTGGACGCGAGGAGCTGCTGAGAGCAGTGCAGTTGCAGGGGAGAAGGACAGTAGCTGGCATGTTGGTATTTTGGAGACTACTACATTAAGAAATATAAATGTTGAGCTCTAATTCCAGTATCTCCATTTAGGGGATGGTTTATTTTTTAATTTATGTTTTAATTTTATTTTTCAATTACAGTTGGTATTCAATATTATGTTAATTCCAGGTATACAGCATAGTGTACAGTGAAGTGATCTGATAATTCTGGTACCCACCTGGCACCATATATAATTGTTACAATTATTGATCACATTTCCTATGCTGTACTTCACATCCCTGTGACTATTTGTATCTACCATTTTGTAATTGATCCCTTCAACTTTTTCACCCAGCCCTCCAGCCCCCTCCTATCTGGAAACCCCCAGTTTGTTCTCTGTATCTATACGTCTGTTTCTGTTTTGTTTGTTCATTTATTTTGTTCTTTATATTTCATATATAAGTAAAATCACATAGTATTTGTCTTTGTCTGACTTATTTCAGTTAGGATAATACCCTTAAATCCATCCATGTTGTCACAGATGGTAAGACATCATTCTTTTTTTGTGGCTGAGTAATATTCCAGTGAATACATGTACCCCTTCTTTTTTAATTACTCGTCTATTGATGGCACTTGGGTTGCTCCCATAGCGTGGCTACTGTAAATAACACTGCAGTGGACATAAGGGTGCCTATATCTATTTAAATAAGTGTTTTAGATTTCTTTGACTGTATACCCAAAAGTGGAATTGCTGGGTCATGAGGTAATTCTGTTTTTTTAATTTTTTGAGGAACGCTCATACTGTTTTCCATAGTGGCTGCACCAATTTGCAGTCCCACCAACAGAGCACATCCTGGCCCACGCTTGTTTGTTGATTTATTGATGACAGCCATTCTGACAGGTGTGAGGTGATATCTTAGTGTGGTTTTAATTTGCATTTCTCTGAGGATTGGTGACATTGAGCATCTCTTCATATGTCTATTGGCCATTTGTATGTCTTTTTTGGAGAAGTGTCTTTTCAGGTCCTCTGCCCATTTTTTAATTACACCGAATTTTTCTTATTTAATTATATGAGTTCTTTATAAATTTTGGATGTTAACCCTTTATCAGATGTCTCATTGGTGAATATCTTCTTCTGGGAATGGATTTTTATTGTAACTATTATAAGCCTGGTTTTCCTAATTTTATGCCCCCTCCCCCAAATCTGACAACTTTTCATATCTCTTTGTGATAATTAAGGTGGAGAAAAATGTGAAAATTGTAGACATCGAGTGCCAGGAAGGATGACCCTGAGAGGGTTCAGGGCACTGTCACGGGGGCAGAGAGTGTGGCCCCGCATGCGTGTGTGCGAAGGGGACAGGGACAGCAGTGGGTGGGGTGGGAACCAAGTGGTTCCCATTTATTCTCTGAGAAGTAAGTACTGAGTGAATGCATGTGTTAGCTCCTGTTCTACATACAGAGATGAGAGAGTGAGCAAAACAGACCTTCCCCTAGAAAGTAAAAGGTCTCTGTGGACCTTATATTCTGTGAGGGTGGAGGGGAAGGGTCCTGACAGGAAATACATATGTAAAGCATGTAGACAGATAAAAATAGTAAGGCAGGAAGAATGATTTCGAATGTGTATATGTGCCTTCTAATTTAAATCTTGAGGTTAGTTCTAGATTCAGGCATGGCTAGATCCAAGAAAATGATCAAGTAATGCCATCCACACTTTTGATTTTTCTGTCGCATGCTTGATTTCTTCCTTCTGCCATAGATTCTCTTACTATGATAACTCCAAGGTGTCCAAGCTTGCATCTTCAAATAACTAGCAATTTCAGCAGATAAAGCTTCTGTTTCTCAGTACTTCTAATAGGAATCCTACACATATGTCTTATTAGTATCGTTCAGGTCAGATCCCCATTATGAACCAGTCTTTTAGGAAGAGAATATGCTGATAGATTCCCTGGGTCATATGACTGTTTCTGGAACCAAGAGGTGGAGTCAGCCCCAAGTAAATTGGAAACACAGAAGGGCTGGGTCTGCAAGCACAATGAAGGATTCTCCTCTAAGAGGAAGGCAGAAGGAATGCTTGGAAGGCAAAAGCAACAGGCATCTAACGCACTTTGACTTCCCTGTCATGACTTTGCTTTCTGAACAATGCAAAACAGAGCTATGGTAGTGAGGTTTGTACTGTGTGTGTGTGGGGGGGGGAGGGCTGTGCATATTCTTATTGAAGTTTATGTCCCCCATCGTCCCTGGGTAGGGTAGGGACTCAAAACTTTTACTAAGTGAACAAGTGAAAAAATGAATGGCTTAGATACATGGTTATGGCTGCCTTAGTTAAGTAAAATTCTCTATCACTGCGAGCACAAAGAAAATTGCAAAGCAGCTGTGTGTATTTAAGTGCCTCAATAGAATGAGCAAAGAAAAGTGACTCAATTAGTTGTAATATGGTTGGGTACTATTAGCTACTTAATTGAATAATTACTGGTTTGGGCCAAGGGATGTTTTTATCCTTTACTATAATTCTCTATGTCTGGTTTGTATGTACTCTTTTAAAAATCCCCTTGTTTTGAAGAGGGAAATAGGTATACTTTGTATCTGTTCACCCTAAGACACTCAATTGAATATTTACAATTAAAAATACATACTGTTAATAAAAGTATAGTATCCAACTGGTAAATATCTTAAGGGAAATAGATTATTTTTGAAGATTTCTGTACAGGATATTATTATTGTCTGAAATTCTTAGCCCACTCAGTGCACTTCAAAGATTATTCTGGGTGATTAAATTAATGTTGCTAGAAAGATTAAAAGGAGCACTTTACATTATAACCAACAACAGACTCTGTAGACTTATGTTCCTTAAATTATTCCCTAGAGAACGTTGTCTATAACAGGGACATTGTGCTAATTAGAAGCATATTCACACATGGTGGCTGTGCGGGGGGGCTGGGGGGGCGGGGCGGGCATTGTGTATCCTTGACAATGTGACCCATTGGAGAGAAGGTGGTCAGTATTGCTCCTGAGGAAAGAGCCACATGAGCATTTTATTCCTAAATGGTATTTGGAACTGAGAAACTGAGTCAATATTTCTTCACCCCAAATTGACCTCTACTTTGGCACAGCATGATGAACAGATCAGTGTGAGCCAGAAGCTTCTCCATGCTTCTCCTCTGTGTGCTCTTCTTTAACATTTGAGGATCCTTTCTTGTTCTGTTATCCATTCTTGCTAGTTTATTTTTTCATTGCTATTGGAGAGGAAGGGAGAGAGAAAAACATCAATCTGCTGCCTCCCATACTCACTGGCACCTGGGATTGTTCACACCCAGACCGAGGATCAAGCATGCAGCCTGGGTATTTGCCCTGACTGGGAATCGAACACACAGCTTTTGGTTATGAGATGGTGTTCCAACTTACTGGCCCACCCAGCCAGGGCCCTCGTGGGTTTGTTGTTGTTGTTGTTGTTGTTGTTGTTGTTTTGTTTTTTAGCACTTACCATGAAACAGAAATTGTCTGAGCACTCTAGTACATCATGTCCTACTACTGTGATATCTGCCAATCCTATGAAGTTCTTTTCCTGTGCTGACTATTAATAACAATTGCTCAGTGCATTCTTTCTTAGAAATGACTTTTCCATTTTAGCAGTGGTTTATTGTCGTAGCTCAGTGATTCTGAAACTTAAGCGTGCACCAGAATCATGTGGAGGGCTGGTTAAAACAAGTTGTTAGGTCCGTCCCCAGAGTTTCTGATTCAGTAGGTCCAGGATCCTGTCTGAATGCTGAGATTCCTAGTACATTTCTGAAGTGATGCTACCGATGGAGGAACATGCTGGAAAAATACACAGCTGAGCCTCAAAGGACTTGGTTACGGTAAAAACCTGTTTGGTGTTGTGAGGACAGAGTTAGATGTGGAATGAGTTCCACCCCGGTTCTCCACTTAGGGGAGAGACTGTTAACCATTATGAGCTTTGGTTTCCTGAATTGCTAATTTGTGTGTATGCATGTGTACCTTCCTAGGGCATTTTGCAAGGACGAAAGTCAAGAAAGGGTGTGAAATACTTTTGAGCTGATAGTATTTCAGTTCAAATGACTGAATGGGCATTAGGTTGTTGCCCAGACCAGTCAGTGGGTGTCAGTTGGGGGAGGTTAAACATAGAATGCTCCCCTTTCTTTGATTTATTCATTCAGCACATACGTACTGATCTCTCCATAGGTGCTAGTAGAGAGAGACAGCGTTGAAACAGAGATAAAATCCAGGCTTTTGTGGAGTTCGCATTCTAGAAGTTTCCTTCTAGAACGCAGAGAAAATAAGCACAGCACACTCTGAGGCAGAAAGTGAAATGAAACACAACAGAGAAGGGGTGTGGTCATAGGTATATGAAGAAAAGCAACTTTAATTTCTACATAGTACTTCGGCTTTAGTAACAACCATAACAACAGTTTTAGAATTTTGCTTTGCAAAACAGTCTTTTGGGAAGCTTAATCAAAATACAGATTCTACACTTCACCCCCAGATACTCCTGTTCAGCAGGGCTGGGCTGCAGTCCAAGCATCCCCATGTGACCGAAAGGTGGTTCTAATGTGAATGGACTTCTGGGTCTCACTAAGAATCAGTGAACTAGAGGGTAGTAAGAAGGTTTAGACATATTGCTAGGAGTTAGAAAGAAGTGTGGGAAAGGGCTGACAAACATAGAAATGGAGAAAAGCGAAGATTAAAACCTACGTGAGAGAGAGGTAGAGAAAAGCTGAGGCACACTGGAAGGGTGGAAAGACTAGGCAATGGGGTCCAGGGTTCCCGGGTGTGATTTTGAATTGTGTCTTTCTTACCAGTGAGGTGGCCTTGAACATGTTACTTAGCTTCTTAGATCCTTGGTTGCATGTTTGGATAATGAACGTACACACCAGCAAAGAGGATATGTGCACGTGTGTGTGCATTCTCTTTGGTGGTATTCTTTTAAAGGGTAAAGATCATGTATGCTAAGCTCCAAGCACTGCATACTTCTGGACCAAATGGTGGGGGGGGGTGTCTTGATTTGCAGGCCTAGAACATTCAATTAGAGTAAATTCTCAAACATTACATGAGGATTAAGAAAACCCAAAAGCATAAAGTCTATGCAAGGTGCATCTGGACACTCCGTTGCGTGCCTTGGAACGTCTTTCCAACACAGGATGTGACAGGGAAGTTGGCACTACAGGAAACAGTTTGAGAATAATCACTGGGTTAGAACTCTGGGGAGCTTTTGAGCCCCTCAGTTCTCTTTCTCTAAGTTTTCTGAGTAGCTGTCAAACACCTAAAGAAACCAATAGTTCTGAGTCCGTTACTCAGTACATAAAAATATCTAACACAGTGGAACTAGAAGTTTTTACAGGGCTCCATTTGTACCATCAGGTTTGCTTTCTGTTTCCACCTGAATCCCAGGATGTTAAAGAAACATTTCTTTGCCTGCCTGAAATTCACTTCACTTGGCAGCCTTGCTGCTTTCTATTGCCTATTCCGAGTGTTTATTTTTCACAGGAAGTAGTATGTGGTACCCTGAAGAGTGTTGTCATGTTCAGTGCTGGTCCAAAGGAGAACCAACGAGACCTGTTATTCCTGAGTCTCACTGCATGTCCAACACAGTAAAAGACAGAGAATGGTCATCTTGGTGTGCTGGTGATTTCATGGGACTGAGGAGCGAAAGAAGCACTCTTCACTCTTTCCCACAGATAAGGAAAGATACATTTGGATTTGAAAATAAACATGTCTTTAGCCTATTTTTTTCTTGACATTTTTCAGATATCTAGCATTTGCTCTAGGAAGTTTGTTTCATGCTCAGATTCTGACTATGAGAATGTCACTCCCTGATTAAGTCTGTTAAATCTAGAAACCAGCCCCTTGAGTTCCACTTTCTGATCATATACCGTATTTCCTCTACATGATGGTTCCTTCTCTTTTTCTCCTGTATTGGAGGCCTTGTAGAAAGGCATGGGCAACTCCGCCCACAGGATTGGACACGTTATAGGTGTTAGGTAATTACTTCATTAGATTGCACAAATTAAAACAAGGAGTTAGAGTTCTTGTTAACTCACCTTATTTCCTCTGTAGTAGAATTTTCCAAAATATGTTTTATAGAACATTAGTCCTATACAATGATATGTTATGAAAGAGTCTATGATGATAGAGGCTTAGGGAATGCTGTTTAGTAGTCCCATTTTGGAGATTTGCATTGCGCATTGGATATGAAGCTCAGAAGAATCCAGCATTGAGTGTCCTACTTAACACCATAGGCTTACTTAGCTTCAAAAAAGATTTTGAGTAAGGATGCCCTTTCCTTTGCATCATTCTTTTTGCTGTGAGAACTCTTTGGGAAACCCAACTCTACTATGCTTTCAAAGATTCTTTGACTCCACTTCAAACTTTTCAACATCAGCTTACACAGATGATTGAAGAACACTGATCCAATCTCACCGTCTGCCTCAGCGGTATGCGAGAACCAGCTGGTACTCATCAGCACATCTCTTCTCAACTCCATGGTGGCATCACACACAAAGCATCACCCCCTTCCTCCCAGCCAGTTTATCAACCTGTGGCTGCAAATGGATGTCAAGTTTCAGTACCATGCCACAGCTGGCTAAGGCCATGGTTCAGAGCCCAGATCTCTGAACTCTGATTCAGAGTGTTTTCCTCCAGCTTTATTGACATATCATTGACAATAAGTATTATATCTCTTTAACGTGTACAGCATGATGATTGGATATGCCTTTACCCAGGGGTTTCACTGGGGCACCCAGTATTATAGGCGGATAAAGGAAGTTTGCGTTTGTTGCATGCCTGTATGTACCAAAGGCACTCATGTAGGTTAAATACATTTATGGTGGGAAAGACATGAAAATTCCATCCATATCTTTCAGATGTAGACACCGGAGTCAGAAAGCATTTGCTTGTGCAAAAACATTCATGTAGAACATGCTGGGACGGAGTTCCCAGATAAACAGAGAGCGCCAGCTCTGTCCCTTCGACCACGTCAACATTTTCCAGCCCTGTGACCTTGAACAAGTCGCTTCTTTAAATACAGATTTCCTCACTGATATACTTAGAAGATAATCCTAAACTACCATGCAGACATGATGTGAAACTCTGGTGAAACGTGAACATGAATACATTTTATAAATTACGAAGTGCTATTAAATTACATTAGTCTATTACTCATATAAAATATTAAATTGTGACACCACTCTAATTTCATATTCATTAATAGGAATGAGAAGCAGTTTAGTATAGCAATTAAGGGCACAATCTTCATCATTAGGCAGACCTGCATTAATCCTATCTTTATCTCTTATCTACTGTATGATTTTGGAGCAGTTACTAAACTTCTCTGTGCCTCAGTTTCCTCATTTCTAAAAAGGAGGCATTTCCAATACCTAACTCATAGAGATTGTCCTAAAGATTACCGTATTTTTAGGACTATAAGATGCACTTTCCCCCACCCCAAATTTGGGAGGAATAATGGTTGTTTAATGCTGCTGTTGAGTTCTGTTTACATTTACATTGGTGAAATATTATGTTATTGAATATTTAACCATATTTTTTGCTTCAAAAAATTTTTTCCTATTTTCCTCCTCTAAAACCTAGGTGCATCTTATGGTCCGAAAAATACGGGTAAATTATATAGGAAAAACACTTAAACTACCAGTGAAGATTTAACTCTTAATAAAATTAATTGGGATCATCATTCTTATTCACCTCAACTAGTCCTGTAAGAGAAATGCCTAAGCTCCCTTCTGCCACAGACTCTGGTTAGAGGGCCACTTTTTTCCTGTCTAACCCACTTCAAGCTTCATCACTTTTTTGTTAAAGAGGTGTAATTGACATAACATTTTATTAGTTTCAGGTGTACAACAGAATGATTTGATATTTGTATATATTCTGAAATTACCACCACAATAAATCTAGTTAACATCCATTACCATACATAGTTACAAAATTTTCTTTAAGAAGCTTTACAATGTTAGCTACTATTCAAAGCCCTTGATAGCTCCTCTCTCCCAGCCCAGAATATTTGAATATTTCTGACTTCCTTTGTCCTTTCACCTCATCAAAGCAGCGTGTTCCTGACCTCCCACCCCCCATGTAGCTAAGTTTGCCACTGGTGGCTGAGGCATCTTTTTCCTCTTCTCCTGTTCTTTCTTCACTTTTCCTCTTTTTCTTGCATCTGAAAACGTATTGACTGATTTCATACACATTTAACAAATAATGATTAATAATTGATCTCTAATACTTGAAGTTTCTGGTTGAAACAATAGCTTTTATTATGAAAGCTGTAAATACATTGCTCCTAAATTTTTAAAGACCCAAATTTAAAAGAGAATTTTAAAATGAAACATCATTTATAGTTGACTTCTCACGTCTTTTCTTCCTTATTGTCCCCCTCTTTCTCTAGAAGTAGATTTCAACATTTTCTTGAGTTTTCAACCAATAAAAAAGTTGTTTACAATTCTAGAATATATAAATTAAATCTACAGTACTAAAAAAACTAACTTGTTTTTACTGTAAGGACTGGTGAGTGAATGAGAGCACGATTTACGAGTTCTGACTTGACTTGCCAGGACCACTTCCCTTCCAAATGAGCTTCACTGAAGATAATGGTCTTTGGCTGATTTCATCACTCGGAGAAGAAACGTATCAACTCACTTGTCAGTCACTTTAAGAGCTTGGCTGGAGGAAGAGCTTAGCCTTTGGGTTGCATGCACACCATAACACAGAGCAGAGGGGCACAGGAATCAAAAGGAGAAGGGGCCTTCAGTTAGAATCATCTCTGTGTGTGCTTGTCACTACGAGCTCTGTCTCTGCCCCGAAACGTTAGATAGTGCAGAGCTTGGCAACCTGTTTTTATAAGGCTCATGAGCTAAGAATGGTTTTTAGGTTTTTAAATAATCAAAAGAAAAGTAACGTTTCAGGACATACAAAAAAATGTGTGAAGTTGAAATGCTGGTGTCCGTAAAAGGATAAACTGGACCAAGACATGCCCATTCATTCCTGTGTTGTCCACGGCTGCTTTCACGCTGTCATCGCAGAGCTGAGAAACTACGACACAGAGGGCAGAGCCTGACGTATTCACTATCTGGCCCTTTACAGGAAGGGTCTGCTGACGCCTGAGACTGTACTGATCACGCAGGGTCTCTGTGCCGTGAAGAGAGAAACTAATTAAAGCACCTGGCACACAGTAGGCATTCAATAAATTAGCATTATATGTAAATATTATGTTAATAAAAGAGCCTGTATGTCTTCTCCAATCCTAGTTACAAAACATAGTGGTCTTGTAAGGTCAAGTTTCCTGAAATAAGTCCAAGTACCTCAGAATGGCTGTAAGAAATCAGATTTGAGTTAGAGAAGCTGAGTCTTAAAGGCCAATGGGTGTTGTTATTTAAATAGTTCGTACAACCTTGAAATCTTAGTTGAAGAGTTCCTGAAACTCTTTGGAGACTGCAGTTGTGTAAGCATTGAATTGATGATGAGATGTCTCAAGTTCCTGGTAATTGGGTACAACCAAGATTTCTTAGGGGAAAATCCAGTTTAGTGAAAGCTAGAAAAATTAAACATAAACAAAAGGCTACCTCTAGAGAAGGATCACTGTGTTGGTGAGAAGTTTATTCCAGCTGAACTTCAAGGACGTGGTATTCAAGGTGTTAATTAATGTAGCAGTTTAAACGTGTTCTGTCTTCTGAAACTTAGTCTATGAAGACCACATCTGAGAATAAGTTTAGATGGAACTTGCACCAGGTCAGTAAGCACTTTAAGGTATAGAGGCAGAGCACAGAGTAAATCAGCATTTTAAGATTAACCTTTATGAATAAAAAGTAACTGCATTGTAACTATCGTTTGGTATTAAGCTCTCCAATTAAGCTCTGCCAGGACTCTTTCTAACACTCCACCTTTCTGGGCACAGTTTTTGGCTCCTCCCATTTCCCTCCCTTTTTCCTTCGTCCAACAATTACTACAGCGTCTCCTTCAGCCCAGACAGTGTGGTGGTGGCCCTGGTGACAACTGATGAACAAGACAGATATAATGCATGCCCTCATGAGCTGACAATCTAGTTGAAGCTGTAGACAATTAACTGGACAGTAACAATAAATAAGTGGCAAATATTATGACAGGAAGAATTCAAAGAATTTTGTGGGACATGTAACCGAGGACTGAAGATATGGTTGGTTGTAGATGGAGGAGAAGAAGGAAGGGCTTCCCACAAGAAATGACCTGTCAGCTGTTGTTTACTGAACGTCACACAGGAGGCGCAAGGTCCAGGTTATCCAGTACCTATAATCCATGGTAGGATGTTCATGCTGTATCCTGAGGGAAACAAGAAGCTTCGAACTGTTGATGCTAGGAGTGAGACTAACAATGTCTAAATATTAAAGAATGCATTGTCAAAGGGCTAGTGAATGCGAGAGACTGAAGACCACAGCCAAAGCTCAGATGAGTGATGTCGGAGGTCAGGGTCCAACTGGCACTAAGGGAGGATGTATGGATGAATTGGTATTGAATACTGTCTTCTTAATAAGTAAGCTAGAATGACATAGTTCTTCTCTATATAGTTAGAACAGTAAACTTACACCTGAAAATGTACCTGCTAAATCATGATGGAATAAAATTATAACAATTAAGTCCCTAGGAAATTAGTGAAAATAATGTGAGATTGATTCACTTTGAAAGCAGTCTTTTGCTACCACAGCATACCTATGTTCTGAATATATTTAAATACCAAATAATGGAGTGGCTCAAAAAAATCCTGTAGAATTTATTTGTATCTGCCAGTATTTGAGCACTTGCTATGTAAGAGCACAGTAAGCACTCAGTTCATGTTAGTTATTACTATGTATGTGAAAGCCACTTTCACTGAGATTATTTTGCTAAGTCCTTGTATAGTTTTGTGAGATAGCTGCTATTATTCCCACTTCACACACAAGGACTCAAGGATTAGAGAGTTTAAGTAATTTACTATCTTTTCCTGGCTAAAAGATAACAGCACCAGGATGATAACTGAAGTCTGTTGAATTCCATTCCAGAGCAAAGAAATTCTAACTCCTTTGAATCACAAACATGGTGGCAGGTATAAAATTTCCCCTTGTTCACTTTTTTTAAAATTATATTTTATTGATTATGCTATTACAGTTGTCCCATTTCTCCCCCATCACTCCCCTCCACCCTGCACACCCCCTCCTACCCACATTCCCCCCTTTAGTTCATGTCCATGTTTCATAAGTTCTTTAGCTTCTACTTTTCCCACACTATTCTTGCCCTCCCCCTGTCTATTTTCTACCCACCATCTATGCTACTTATTCTCTGTACTTTTTCTTCCTCTCTCCTCCTCCACTCCCCTGTTGCAAACCCTCCTTGTGATCTCCATTTCTGTGTTCCTGCTCCTGGTCTAGCTGTTTGCTTAGTTTGCTTTTGTTTTAGGTGAGATTGTTAATATCTGTGAGTTTGCTGTCTTTTTACTGTCCTATTTTTTATCTTCTTTTTCTTAGATAAGTCCCTTTCACATTTCATATAGTAAGGGCTTGGTCATGATGAACTCCTTGAACTTGACCTTATCTGAGACATGCTTTATCTTCCCTTCCATTCTAAATGACAGCTTTGCTGGATAGAGCAATCTTGAATGTAGGTCCTTGACTTTCATGACTTGGAATACTTCTTTCCAGCCCCTTCTTGCCTGGAAGGTCTCTTTTGAGAAATCAGCTGACAGTCTGATGGGAACTCCTTTGTAGGTGACTCTGCCTTTATCCCTTGCTGCTTCTAGAATTCTCTCCTTCATTTTAATCTTGACTAATGTAATTGTGATGTGCCTTGGTGTGTTCCTCCTTGGGTCCACCTTCTTTGGGACTCTCTGAGCTTCCTGGACTTCCTGGAAGTCTATTTCCTTTGCCAGATTGGGGACGTTCTCCTTTATTATTTGTTCAACTAAGTTTTCCACTTGTTGCTCTTCCTCTTCCCCTGCTGGTACCCCTATAGTTCAGATGTTGGGATGTTTAAAGAAGTCCTGGAGGTTCCTAAGCCTCTCCTCATTTTTTTGAATCCTTGTTTCTTCATTCTTTTCTGTTTGGTTGTTTCTTTCTTCCTTCTGGTCCACTCCATTGATCTGAGTCCCAGTTTTCCTCCCACCACTATTGGTTCCCTGTGCATTTTTCTTCATTTCACTTATTGTAGCCTTCATTTGTTCATCTAATTTGTGACCAAAATCAACCAATTCTGCGAGCTTCCTAATCATCAGAGCTTTGAACTGTGTTTCTGATAGGTTGGTTACCAGTGCTATAAGTTCTGCATCTGATAGGCTGACCACCTCCTGGTTGCTCAGATGAATTAGCTCTGGGGCCCCGGTCTGCTCTCCCGTCTGAGCCATCCTTGTGTTTTTTGTTGTTGTTGTTTGTTTGTTTGTTTTTGTCTGGTTGCAGCTATTACATAGCGAGGGGTGGAGACTTAGGCATTCACCAGGGCAGGGCAGCCCAGTCACTGGGTTGTGATGCTGGATGTAGGGGCAGGGTCTGAGAGGGAACAATGGTGCTTGCTCTGAACTCTCTCACAGATTCCAGTCCCTTCAGCCTCTTTCCCCTATCAAATTGGGCCCTTCTGGTGCTGATTTCCATGTGGGTGGGCTTGCGCACCCTCCAGTACCCAGTGAGTCTCCCCAACGAACTCTCCTGTGAGGCTGGGACTCCCTCCTGGCACCTCAGCCCCTACAAGTATTTTCAATGGGTGCTTTTAGGCTTCACTTTCTGGTGCTGGGGCCCTGCGCTGCGCAGTGTGTCTTGCTGCCCGTTTTTGCCTGTTTTATCTGTGCGCAAATGTGTGTCCGAGGTCAGCCACCTTGTGTGCCCCGCTTGGCCTCCTCACGTTTGGTAACCGGCAGCCACTGCCTGTGTGCCTAGGGTGACTGGGAGCCTGGGACCACCAGCCACCATCTTATTCTGCCGCAACCCAACTCCACTGGCCGCTGACTCCGCCCACTTACCGGTCTGGGTGAGTCATTGTTGGACTCCTGTACAATTCAATTTTCTTTCTGTCCTGGTTGGGTTTTTTTTTTTTTCTGGTTCTATATTTTTGTTGTCCTTAATCTTGGTTGTGAGAGGAGGCACAGCATGTCCACCTACACCTCCATCTTGACCGGAAGTCTACTAGTTTCTTCCCCTCATTCACTTTCATATACTTGGATGTAAAGAATACTTTCAGGTTCATGGCATTAAAATTAAAAGGCACTTATTTCAAAATCAAGTAAAGTACTCATGTGAAGTCTTGAAATGCCAATTTAAAATCTTTCCAGAACCCCAAATACATTTATTTGATGTGGAAATATTTTATATTTTGACTTAAGCTCCCCAAAAGTTGAGATTTTATTATACTAATTATTTCACTACAGGCTCAAGTTTTACTTCATCCTTTACACTGAGCTATTGCTGTAGTTCATCTAATAATAGAATCTTTAAGTGTTTCTTTAAAATAAAATATTGATATATGGTAATATCTCAGTGAGAGAGAATTAAATGAAGTGGCTCAACTCCCATGATCTCTTATAAATTTGTTAAATGAAGTGGTTAAAGAATTGACCCATTTCTCTAGCTGTAAACCCTTGCCAATTCATTATTCTACATCCTCAGTCTGGAAATTAATAGATATTATAGTGATTATTTATGGGCAAGTCTCTTTCCATGGAGTCATCCCAGAATGTCTTTCTTAACTTCAGTCTCAGAAAGCTGATTCTGTCAGTTCAGCCATAGTTTTTATCTCTCCATGGCAGACTCACACTAACCAACCTCATAAGATTGATATCTATATTAGCAATATTGGTTTTTTTATTTACAATGAAAAATAAATGTTGCATGGCTAGAGATAGTTGCATCTTCTCTCCCTCTAGAAAGATCTACATAAGAAGAGGGAGTATAATATGAAAGATAATTCATGTACTTGAAATTAAAGCAAAAGGACTTAAAGGGGTATCCAACCTTTGGACATCTCTGGGCCACACTGGAAAAAGAAGAGTTGTCTTGGGCTACACATTAAATACATTATGACCTGTAATAATAATTAAAAAAATCTCAGGTTTTGAGTAAATTACAGTTTCGTGTGGGGCTGCATTCACAGCTATCCTGGGCTGAATACGGCACGTGGGCCGCAGGTTGGACACCCCTGAAAGGATCCCTTAGTTATCATTAAGGTATCACGCTAAGTCAGCCTCGCAGGGACAATCTTGTAGGTGGCCAGTCACAAAGGACACTTGAAATCCTCCCAACAAAGACCATGAATGACCACGAATGCCTTGAGATTGTGGACCTCTTCTGTCCTCTCTGTAGCAAATCTCCAGTGCCTGGCATAGAACAGCTAGCTACTCCTTAAGTAGGCATGTAGAGCTCTTTCGCTAAGGCTCTACTTCAGGGCTTGAATGAGCTTTGCCTACTTTTTCCCTTTTGTGGTTCTTCCTCCTTCTACACATCCATGGATGATCATTGAAAGCCACACTCTTTCATTAGATATGCCGGCATAGTATAGTTAGAGGTTAATCTGCTGGTCAGGTAGCCAGTCTGTCTTTTTATGCTGATTTTGCATTTCTGTTCTCATCCTGTTGGTGTCTATGCTTCTTCCTTTATCCTGCTTTTGGGAGAGGAGCAAGGTATGTCACTGCGGCTACTTAGTACCTTTTACAAGAAGTTTATTTCTGTGAGCTGATATCACATCAGCACTCCATGCTCTTCTCCAAGATGGGATAGTAATGCCATTCAGTCATATTGGCCCAGTGTGTTGCTTCTAATAGTTTCAGCAATTTATGAGACTTGAGGCTCAGGATATTAAAGGACTGTTGAAGTTCATAAGGATGGAAGCCTTGAGGAAAATCACCTTCCCATTGGACTCTGCAATCCACTCAAGTTACAGAAGTCTTATTTTCATCCATTCCACAAGAAATTTAGTAAGCCCTTCCTTTTTTTTTTTTTTGGTAGTATGTTTTTATATATGTAAATACAACTGATTGTTGTATACTGCAATTGTCCTGAATTACTAGTTCTAAAAATATTTGTTGGCATTTTTACTGTTTATAAGATCGTATCATCTTTACACAGACAACTTCTTCCTTTTCAGTTTGGCTGAGTTTTATTTCATTTTCTTAATTAATTACTCTGGCTAGGGCTTTCAGTAGTATGTTTAATCATGTTTAATAGGAATCGGTATTTAATAGGAATGGGTCTTCTTGTCTTTTTCCTGATCCTTGTTCCTCACTCTGTGGGCTTGTCATATATGACCTTTATTATGTGGCAGCACATTTCTTTTTTGTGTGATTTGTTGAGAATCTTTTAAAATATTTTATTTATTTATCTTTAGAGGGGAAGGGAAGGAGAGAGGGAGAGAAACATCAATGTATGGTTGCTTCTCATGCATCCCTTGCCGGGCACTGGCCCGCAACCCAGGCTTGTGCCCTGACTGGGAATCGAACCACGTTTCCTCAGTTCACAGGCCTGTGCTTGTTGAGAATTTTTATTATGAAAACATGTTGAATTTTTATCAAATGCTTTTTCTACATCTGTTGAGATGATCACATGAGTTATGAGATGATCACATAAACTCATATGATATGCTACATTATTTTGTTAATGTAGTATATCACATTCATTTGTTTGTATATGTTGAACCATCCTTGAATCTCAAGGGTAAATTCCATTTGATTATAGTGCATGATATTTTTAATGTTCTGTTGAGTTCAGTTAGATAGTATTTGTTGAGGATTTTTGCATATGTGTTTATCAGGGATATTGGCCTACTATACATTTCTTTTCTTTTTGTGCCCTTATCTGTCTTTCATATGAGGATAATGTTGGCATTGTAAATGAGCTCGGAAGTGTTTGCTCTTCAATGTTTTTGGAAAAGCTTGAAAAGGATTGTCATTAATTCTTCTTTAAATGTTTGGTTCACCTGTGATGCCACCTGGTCCTGGGCTTTCTTGTTGCTGAAGGTTTTTGATTGCTGCTTCGTCTCCTTACTAGCAGTTACTCTGTTCAGATTGTCTCTTTCTTCATGCTTCATTCCTGGTAGGTTGTATGTTTCTAGAGACTTATCTGTTTCTTCTAGATTGTCCAATTTGTTGGTGCCTAATTGTTCATAATAGTATCTTATATTCCTTCATGTTTCTGTACAACTGATATAGTTGTAATGTTTTCTTTTGATTTATAGTTTTAATCAAGTCCTCTCTATTTTCTTTGTCAGTCCAACTAAAGATTTGTCAGGTTTTTATTTTTTTAAACATTTTCAAAAAATGAACTCTTACTTTTGTTCTTTTGTATTGTTTCTCTGGTCTCTATTTCACATATTTCTGTACTAATCTTCATTATTCCTTCCTTCTGCTAACTTTGAGCTCAGTTTGTTCTCTTATCTAGTCTCTTGAGATGTAAAGTAAGGTTGTTTATTTGAGGTCTTTTTTTCTTTTAATATAAACATTTATCACTATAAACTTCCCTTTTGAAACTGCTTTGCTTCATCTTACAAGTTTCAGTATGCCATGTTTCCATCTTTGTTTGTCTCAAGATACTTTTTGGTTTCCCTTCTGATTTCTTCTTTGACCTATTGGTTCAGGAGCATATTGTTTAATCTCCACACATTTGTGGGTTTTTTAGCTTTTCTCCTATTATTGATTCCTAGTTTTATGCTCTTATGGCCAGAAAAGATACTTGATATGATTTCAGTTTTCTTAAGCTTATTAAGATTTGTTTGTGGTCCAGCATCTCATCTGTTCTGGAGAATGTTCTGTGTGCACTTGAGAAGAATGTTTATTCTGCTGCTGTTGGATGGAATGCTCTGTATACTTCTATTAGGTCCATTTTTTTCTATCATGTTTTTCAAAACTGCTGTTTCCTTATTGGTTTTCTGTCTGAATGATTTATCCACTGTTGAAGGTGAGGTA